>CANUEP010201098.1:0-31132 GCA_947857235.1 Jatropha podagrica | reverse complement strand
TGTCTGTTTTTTTTATATATATATCTATATATATTTATTATATATATATATTTTTTTTTTTTATTATTTATATATATATATATATATATATATATATATATATATATATATATATATATATATATACATGATCAAATAACTTACTGTCAGCACCACCAAGACTGTTGACACAGTCAACAAACTTCTTGTGAAGATCATCAGACCATCTAATTCTTTTTTATTACTTGAAAAGACTGGTCCAGAAGATCCAGAACTGCTAATTAGAGAAGCACTCTCCAAATCTCTTGCAAATGATGGTTTCTCTTGTTCAGTAGGGAATATCAGCTTTTTAATAGCAAGTGATTAGTTGAAACCATTTCATTAAGTTTGATTAAATACAACACAAAAAATTTGAGAGAGACAAAAATTAAGAAGAGAACTTACTTCGGTATTGTTTATAAAATTTTCACAAGAATATGCCATTTTCGCATTATTAGGCTCAGGAACCTGCGAAGAGCTCAAAGAAGTAGCAATTTCATACTCCAGTTGTTGAAAATATAAACAGCACTGGATTGCCGAAAAGGAAGTTGGTAGATGATCTAAATGACTCGCCGTAATGCTTGATGACATTGTAGCCTCCTCAAGGTTTTGATGACCTAATTGAGATCCTCCATCCATGCCTGCTTTCTTGAGCTTCAGTTTTCATTGGAATGTACCAAAAAAGGAAAACACCACCTGGAAATGCTTATTGGATAATTTGCAGAAATGAAATAATCTTTGCATCAATCAAAGAATTGTGACTTCATTTTCTGTATTTGGTGACAAAATGATGTGCTCAATTTTTTATGGAGACTAATTGAATGTGTTTATTATTATCATTATTTTTTTAAATTTTGGCTTTTTTATATAAGAAAAACTTCAATGGATTCTTTTTGAGGAGTTGAATAGATTATATATATTGCTAAAATATCCAAAAAATGACAACATTGTTGTATTGACTCTGAAAAAGCATTGCACATTCAATTCTGAGGCAATCAAGCTCTGCAGTTGCACAGTACTGAAAAAAATAAGGAATACTTGAAAAATAAGCTGAACATGGTAAAGAATGACAACATTCTTGGCAAGGAATGACAACATAAAAACATACCAAGCTTTAATTTCTATTTTTAAATTAAAAAATAATAATTTTTTTATCATAATTCAAAACATTCCTTTTAATTAGAATTAGTCCACTGACTGTTTAATCTTCAACTAATTTTAACATCTTAACCAGAAGTTTATGGGAAAAATAATGAAAATAAGAAAAACAAGGAAGGATTCATTTGGCAAATTTTCACTTTGCTTCCTGTTGAGCATCTAATCATCACAATTCTAATACAAAAATTATAGTATTATTGAATTTTACAAGCAGATTAATAGATTGGAGATAAAAAATCTGGTACTTGTAATGTATTTGTGATCTTGAAAGTACATACACAATTTAGTTTTCTAACAAATAAAAATTAAAGAAAAAAAACATACAACTCTCGGAAATCACACTTCCTAGTTCTGAAGGGTATTTTTAACATCCACTTTTGCATATTTACTTTTTTTCCTTCACAGATCCATATCAAATGAAAATTGATTTGACCATCCAAGCAAATGCAAAAAGTTTTTTTTTTTTTTTTTTCTTTGCATATCAGCACATTCTTGTTCTTCTTGATTCTGCAGTACTGAGAAGTAGAGCAGCTGATATGATCAAATCAATCAAGAAAGTAAATGGAAATGATTGGTACCGTAATCTTGAAAGGTCTAGCTTATCTTGGATGGGAAGTGGGTATTATTAGAACCTTCTGCAACGGAAACCTCAAAATCGTCAAGACTGAATGCTGAGTCATCCGGGGAGTTAGTATCTGAGTTCTGAGTATTGAAGAGAGTCTGATTTTTTCTTTGCTGTTGATCAAACATCCTCTGTAGCTGTCTTCCTTGTTCTTCAATGCGTAGTTGAAGGTTTTTTTGAATCTGTGAAAATAAAAAGTGAACATACGAAGTTATGCATTAATGTAATCAAGGATTTCCTGATCATGTTCGGTTCACTCAGGAATTAGGAATGGAATGTAGTTCTAGGGATAGGGTTCAATTTTCTGATTTCATCCACAGAATTTAAAAATGATTTTTTTTTTTTTGAATGACTTGAATTTCTGCTGAAATTTATTAATAAAACTAAAATGTTATATTTGATCATTTAAAACTAACTTGGGATAGGATTCTTTTGGATTCAGAAATCCATTTTGATTCCCATTTCATTTCCAAGAGCTATGTGAAGATATATACAAGTATCCATAAGGTACAAATAAAGGAACAATTAACTATGGAAAGATGATAACTAGAATTCAAATTGAATAAATAGAGCATTTAGATGAAATAAGCAGTAGACTGGTGAAAGATCCAATCGATATACCTCCAATTGTTCGTGCAGACGCCTTTGAACATCTAATTGCAGTTGCAGTGCCTCTGTGATTTGCAAGCCACTGCTACACATGATTAAAAATTTAATATAAAACTACTAGTCAAGTATTCACACAACAATAAATGAGAAAAAATATATAAATATAAACATATGAATGTCAAATATTTCTTGAAATTGAAGAGGGAAGCATTATGAAGCTTACGTTCTTGCATCGATCTGTGGTATTTCATTTATAGTAGTTCTTTTCTCAGCCTTTCCTGCAGTACAAAGGGTGTTTGAATTAGAGTTTCCTAGTAATTTTGCTAGAACAATTCTTCATTAAGGCATAAAAACGAACAATTACTCTGCAACTATAAAACCAAGTAATTTAGCTCCTAATACATGTCTTTTGCAAACATATTACGGTCAAGCTTGAGTGTAATTAATCCCATTCAATGGACTAAACAATCAAACGTCGCAGATAAATTTTCATTACCATCACATAACCTACGGAAATTGTTTCCGATATTTATGAACATTTTGATATGATAATATTTTTATTCTGTGAGTTCAAGAATCAGAAATATGGAAATTGAAGATAATACAAAACAGTTATGTATCACATCAAAGGTTATTATTACCTTCTGAAGGATCTGGCATGTACTTTGCAATTCTATATTTCTGCAAAACAAATAAGAAAATGAAATTTAAAAGCCAAAGTAACAACCAACACGGAAACATACACGAAGCTTGAGTCAAACCACATTACTTGCAAATGACTTTTGACATGAAAGATAGTCAATCCATCTGTGTCCATAAGCTTTAGTATTGCCTTTGGCGTAGCTTCTGCAATTGTTCAACGACAAATAATTACAAAGATGAATGGTTTCAAGTACTTTTGCAATTCATAGAAGGTTCACATCTTAAAGTTACTAACTTTCAGGACCGCCAAGGCGATTTACAGACTCTACAAACTTCTCATGAAGATCTTGAGTCCATCTTATCCTTGTTTTACTTGACAGCACAGCTCCAGTTCCTACCGGATTACGAGAAGAAAATCTTGAAGATTGTATCTCTTGCTGCGAAGAAAATGCCATCTGTCCAAATGGAGAACTACATGGATTGCAGCTAATCTGCGCAGAAACAAGTGTATATGTACAGCTTAAAGCCAGTAAAGACTGAGGCTTTCTTTGGTATAAATGAATTTAAAGTATATAATTCATGTACAAACGGTAGAATTTAGCTTAGTTTTATTGAATTTCATAAAATTGAATTCATGAAATGAAATGAATGTTTCCGTTCATATCAAATAAAACATGGAATTGTAAATGAATATGAACTAAGAAATAGATTCTAGAAGCTAAAAAGGGTATCTTGAGCAATTTCAATAATCGATTGGGTTCATTGATATTCCTGGTATAGTAGATGCTTCCACAAAATTCTGTAAAATATTAATTCATTTATAGAATTCTAACTAAACCAAATTCTATCATTTATATACCAATTACTATACTTTTGTTCTTCAAATTTGTTTATATCGAACTAGAGGCAACAATAATAGGAAGAACCGTGGAAAATACATACTCTATAATCCTGATCCCCATGAAAAGGAATAGAAAGGTGACTCGCAGCTCCATTATTTAACAGCTTAATTCTTTCAAGCTGATGTAGCTTATTTCCTGTGCTGCAAGGACCTTTAAAGATTGACAGCAAGCTGTTTCTGGATTCCAAGCTATGATCAAATCGCTGCTCCATTGAACTGATAGGATAGTTCTGAACTAAAGAGTTTTGTGAAGTAAATTGTGAATCATAGGACTTGGAGTATGCACCAACTTGACAATCATACTGTGGAAAACCCATATATTTTTCTGTTGCATAAAAGGCTGAAGCTGGTGATTCGAAACGGCTCATAATGCTTGTTGATGACTTATCACGCCTAAAATCCTGATGTTGTTGCTGTTCTTCTTCCATGACTTGTGTCAGAATAGGAATTCCCATTTTCCAGTTCTGTTGACTGTCAAAACATTGCAAGGAGTTAAGAGCAAAATCACTTATCACTCCATGGTTTTGTTGAACCCTTTCTTGGAAATCGATCTTTGAAGTGTTCATTACAAAAATATGAGAGGGAGAGAAAAAAAATGGCAAAAAAGTTTATTTTTCTATTGAATTCTCTCTGCCAATGCCAAAAAGTGTGTCAGATTTCATTCTTAAAGAGAAGAAGCCGCGGAAAATACACAAAAAATCAGAAAAAAAAATAAAATCAGAAAGAAACGACACAGATTGTTTGGATAATCAACACCAATAATGTTGAATTCAGAAATGGATGGCATGAAATTCTTTCTTATATTCCAAAAGACTTCATGTTCAAGCTATGAATATTTATATATTTGTATATATGTACACTGTGCTAATTGTTTGCCTTTTTCTTTTACTTATTCCTAATATGGATAGGAATGAACAAACAATGATCTGTTGACATAACCAAAGCACAGAAAGAAACAAATCACTGAAAAATAAACTAACATATTTCACACAATTTTGTCCTTTATATGGACAGAAATGATTGGAAAAAAGAATAATATGTTTCAATTTCGAGTGCTAGTATAAAAATTAAACTAATCTGAAATCCAAAGCCTTAAATATATAAAATATATCAGTTAAAATCATTCTCCATTGTCACTGTTTTATCACCATCAGAAAATAAAATTGGAGAATAAGTGTTATGAGCATCTGTGACTATGGCATAGTAGATTATATGAGATACTGGCATAAATTCACAGAAAGAGATCTGCAATTATTCCATTTTACAGATACAGATAAAACCCACTTTAGCCACTCAACAAGAACATATATACTGAAGAAATAACTTAATATATATATATATATATATATATATATATACACATATGATTCTTTTTTTCTCTTCTCTTTTTCTCAGAATATAAAGATAAAACTTTCCATTTCCTTCTACTTACAACTCAAAGATTGCACCTTTCAAAGTGGAGAATCTGAAATTACCAGAAAAATTCTTGTACTATTATATTTTAGTCCGAAAATGCAGTGGAAATGGAATTGTAACGGTAAGATTCTAAACGTGCTCAAAGAACCAAATGTATGTATAAAAATAACATAAACCAATTGCATTCAGTCCACTACACACACTATATAGTATTCTTCTAAAGAACATTGCCACTATAGCTATGGGCAAAAATTACTGAAAAATAATTTCATTTCACTAAAATTTTCACATTCCAATTGGTTCATTGAAGAAGTACTTTTTTTTTTTATTGCATACATGTTTTCATGCATGTGTTATTCTGGTGAAACTCTCGTGACAATGGCGCCCAGGGTTTACAATACAAACTACTTGAAAAAAATTAAGTAATTTGGATAAAATTTGTATTAATTATTCCTCTATTATTCATCCTTAAAGTTGTTGCTTAATATGGTATTTTGCTGTCACTTATCAGAATCCATCTTAACTTTCTTGTTTGTTTCAAAAACTATTGTACAGCCTTTGGCTTCTCTAAACTACTTAGAAAAAACAAGAAAGAGAGAGAAATGGTAGTCCAAGAAAATAAGGGTAGCATGCATTCTTTAACCAGAAATCAAGAAAGAGGAAATACACAACTATAAATAAATAAATTGTAAGCAGACAGAAGATTACCTGGCAAAAGCAATTTGAATAATTCCAGGGCCGACAGATGTATTAATAGCCATTTGGTGTGAGTCATAGTCATTGCTTGGGAATCTCCGACTGAATTTCCACTGTTTCATTGTGAGAATGGTGTTAATAAAATCAACAATGTGCACTGCCTCACGAGCCTAATTTAATCCCAAAAAGCTAAATTAAATTAAAAATATGCATTTGCATTAAGCTATACTTTGGTAAGCACTAAGCATATTATTAATAAGTCATTGATTAGGAATTTTGATATTCAGGATAATAATAATAACTATTTAATTTTTATATTTTTCTACGAAAATAATTTGAAATAGCTATTTCTAGATTTTTTTTTTTTTTATAAAAAATGTCCAAATTCTATCTTAAAAATGTTTTTTCCTTCTAGAAAAAAGAAAATATGCGTAAAGCAATTTATTAACATTCTCATATCCGAAATGGTTTTAAACTTGAGTTTATACCCAAATTCACTGTGCACGTAGCTCTCCCTTTCAAATAATTCTCACTATTTTTTAAATATTTTAATATTATAATTTTTTTAGTGACAATGTTTTTAATGCTGTTTTTTTTTTTAATATATAGTAGTTTGATGGTGACATGAAAACTCGATACATCATTATCAAGAAAATGCTATCTTATTAAAATTATGCCATAGTTTTCATATTTGAGGGCTGTAAATGTTAATTCCTCTGTTTTTTTTTTTCTTAAAATTAAAAAAAAAAAAAAAAGAAAACAGAAAGAAATATGTTGATTCTTCTTTTAAATGCAGCATCCCCGAAGAAGAAAAAAAAAAAAAGAATAATTAAGTTTTCTTCCCTTTTATTTTTTTTGGAAATTAGTCAAAAAGTGCATGAACTTTGTCTTATTCCTTACGTACACATAAATATGAATAATTAATAAATGGAGCAAGTTGAGAGTTGAGAACCATGTTCGATCCATCCATGTTTCATGGAGATCAAAATGAAAAGGTATATATATATATATATTTATTAAAGATCATCCGATCGGGCTTAGAATTAATTAAAGTTAAAATTTCTTATTGAACTGTACCTTTTGTGTGTTTGATTGGGTAATATTAATATGTGTTAATTATTAGGTAACAAACAGATAAGAATGATTATGTATTAATAAATTAATTAATGGATTAGTCATATGGCATTGTTAATGGAGAAGATAATAGTTAATCATGATTAATAATTAATTAATTAATTAATAAAGAAAAGGCATGACTTCTGGCTGCATCTTGTTTGGAAATCACTACAAATTTGACCCTTTAAGGAATCAAAGGACATTTCATCCAAGCCTTTCCTTTCCTGGGCTAACCCAATTTTTCTAAAAAAAAAAGAAAAAATTTAGACTGTTTGAGCTTCTCGGAAAGAAATATTTTGCCTCTCTCTTCGTGGGATTGTTCAATAAATTCGAATCAGTCGAGTCATTGATTTTTTAACACCGGATAATTAAAATGAAAAGAAAAATACTAAAATAAAAGAAATAAGTAATTTTAAATGCTAGGCAAAGGATAGAAAATAACAATACATTAAGAATCTAAATGTGCTAATCAGTTTTGACAAAAAAAAAAAAAAGTTACAAGTATGTGGTAATTGAACGGTAGATGCTACAATAATTTTTTTCCTTTTTGCATTTTAAAAAAAGAAAATTCTAATATTTAAATTTGATTTGATTGATTACCGTACACACAGTAGGAAAAGAAAAGGAGAGAAGGACCTCACCTCATATTATGCCCACTAAAACAAGCATAAGCTTTATAAACTAAATCTAATAATGGTTATTATTTATAATATTTCGACGGTCCGAGAATTTCCATATTTCATGGAAGGAACCGATTCCCTCCTAAAAGACTTACATTACATATATGTATTGGAACAAAATAAGTACATTTGATGGAACTCCGCTTCGTATTTATTTTTTAATTTACAAATTTTTTTATATTTAGAATACTTGAAAATATGAATTAGCAAAAAATATTTTTTCTTGTTGAGAAAAAATTGAATTATTTAAAAAGAAAATGATTTTCTATTTTTTCAAAAAAGGTAAATATTTATCAGATATTAATAGATTTATTACTATAAATTATATGTTTTTTAATCCACTAATCATCACTAAGAAATATTTATTATTTTTTTGCGATCACTATAGTTTATTTTTATTTTTATTTTCTTCATATATAAATTTTATAATTTTATAAATATTTTTATAGTCTTATAAATTAAAAATAATGTATTTAACTAATTTTTAATATTACAATCAAATAACAAGTTCAAAATCTTAAAAAAAAAAATAAAATTGAATTTCATTGATAATTTTCTACAGAATTTGAAATCACATGAAAAATTATATATTTGAATTTCATAAAAAAAAACTGTCTAATTTATTATTATTTCAAAATTTTTTTAAATATTTTTATTTTTGAAATCAAATGTCTCGTAAATAATTATTAAAAAAATGAAAATAAGAAATAAGGAAAATCAAACGTTAACAATATTTTTATGATATTGGACTAATTGTCCATGGTCCAAACGAATGTACAGATGACCCATGGGCTTTTTGTTGAAAGATGGGCTTTTCCTATTTTGGGTCTAATGGAGCAAATGGCGTTCTCATTAATAGAGAGGAAAAAAAAAAGACCAACGATTCCTAAACACAAAAATTTTATTAAATTCATCTGAAATTTGAGAAATTTACGCATACTGTAAATAAAAGTATTCACTTTATTCCATAATTTTAATTTTAAAAAATTAAAAATATAATAAATTCTATAAACTTATAAATATATTTTTTATTTTTTTTACTTCAAATTTATCTATGAATAGGAGGATTTTTTTTTTTTTCCTGCTGATATTTGATTGTTCAACTTTTTACCACAAACTCTTAATTGCTTTTTAGCAATTTTTATGTGCTTTGCCACTTCAAATTATAAAATTTTATATTTTATATATACCAAAATATAAAATATACGCAAGAGTGGATTTTGCAATCTCCAATGATTGCATAGATGACCATATGTAAGGACTCGAGCATACATATAACCAAGGTTTGAGTAAACCCCAAGAATTAAATTATCTATAAATAGAGACCGGTTTGTGATCTTTTACATTAGAAATCCGTACATATAACTCTAACGTCAAACAATGGTGCAACTATAATTACAAAGTCAATGCATTATTAACTCAAAAAGCAAAAGCTCTAGCAAAACAAAATATTGGATAATCAACGAGTATCGAAATGAGTCCGACGTGACCGGTTAAATCAATTACCCATCCATCCAATTCTTTAATCGGGTTAATGTCTGAATAAAAAAAGAAATACAAAATTTGACATTTTTTTTAAGTGAGGTTGAATGTTTAATTCTCATGAATATAACAAATACCTAATAGAAGCGCTTTAATTCTTTAGCGGACCAATTCGACGTGAGCAAGATTTAGTTTTAGCCAATGAATTGGAATAGTTATAGTTAATGATAAAAGTTGGGTATACGCATAGGGTGATGCACAAAGATATTCATTCCGAACACACATTGAGGGTTATGAAACCATAAAATCAATATACAAAAACGACTTGTGATTTTGATTGTATCATCAAATGTTTTGTTCTTGTTCCCATGTGCTAATGATTGTCTAAAATGAAGTCACTCAAGTTTTCAATCATTAACAAGTTCTCTTTGTGCTTATCTATCAAATACGCCAACCATTGGATTATACCTCATATAGCACAAGAGATAGGGAATTATAATCTACAATTTTATCTAAAAAAAATTCTTAACCAATAAATTGATCTCATCATACTTTTTCAATTTTATTTATTTTTTAATTTTTGAAAGCTTTTTAAATGGTTAATTATTACTACTTTTACTCTTCTTATTATGTTGCTTAAAGTGCTTTAAGCATTATTATTATTTTTTTTTTTTACATAAATAGGATTAGAACTTGGAATATATATTAACTTATGCCAACTTCAACTGGAAAAAGTAAGAAATATATGTGTGTGAAAAGATAAAGAGGCAAAGATAAATATGAAATTGGGCCCACCCTTGATGGGTCCCAACCATTGCAGAAAAAAAATTTAAGCATTGTCTGTTGGGTGCTCCTTTCAAATTTCATGACTCTCATGTTGATTTTCAGCATTGTCCAAAAATGTTTTTATGTCTGCAAAATGTTTATTCACTCGACTCGATAAATATTTACTTTTCTTTTTATGTCTATCAGTATAAATGATTTTAAATTTTAAAAAATGACGATAAATTAAAAAAAATATAAATATTTTATATGATGAGTGTTTTTTAAATTTTGTGTAATGGATAAGAACAGAAATTCAAAGCTGCTGAGAAAGCATAGAAAGTTGAATTGCATGGGAGCTTCTGTGACGGTGACAAGTGATTCTGATGGAATATATTGCAGGAAAGATGATATATTCCAATCTTCCCAATGTAAAATTGATTATATCTTTTGGGTACAAGGGCTAAAGTAAATGGATTAGGGTTTCATTTTTTTTCTACTGTCACTGCATTCTCCCCTTTTGCTTTTGTTTTTCATTGCTCTGTAGATTAGATTCTTCCTCACTTGCTCGTGTCAGGACAGACATAAAATCTTACCTTGTACTTCTTTACAATTCTTTGGCACTGCCACGACTCTTTTGTTTAATTCCCTCAAACATAATTTACTGTAATTGAAATCTGTTTGAATTGCAATGTTTGTTATAGTAATTGAAGGAGATGAAAGCTTGAAGCTTTCCAATCCCCCTATATGCACATATATGTTGATTCCTGTCTTAAGACTTACTGTTTTGTTAAAAAAATATTTATCAAACCCTAATTATTTTTATTTGGTTTTTAATTTATATATGGTAGGGATTAGACTTGTAGGTAGCAAGAGTGGACTCTTGTTTCAGATTGCACATGAATCCTAATCTGAATAATAATACTTTACTAATTACTAATTAAGATCCAATCATGGCTCCATGAGTGCATGTTTATAAGTTAAGTCCACTCTTATTTTTGGCTTAAACACTAAAAAAATAATTCAATTTCAGTGTTATCCATAATTCAATCACGTGATTTTACATTTAAATCACTTAAGCAAATTGCTAATTTCAATTGCAGTTGATTTAAATGAAACTAATTCAATTTTTATTATGAAATTGAAAATTAATTAATTAAGATCTCTTTTCTTGATTATTTTTTTTAATATTATTTTATGGTTAATTTAGAACGGTAAAGAAAAATGACATTGTTTGAGATGAAAAAAAATTTATTCGAGTGGACTTACCATACATATTATAATTCTTGTTTTCAGAATCAGGTGAAGATCCCTGAATTTCAGGTTATCCACGTCGAGCTAGCTACTTAAATCCAACCATGTCAGAACAAAACTAAAATTTTCTTTTTCATTTTTCTTTGGTTATGAAATAATGACGAAACAATCCTACTAAAATAAAATAAAAAAAAATACAGTATTTTCTACTAATTTTTTAAAAAAAATAATAATACTGGCAGCAAGAACATATTTTAATCAAATGATTGCATTATATTATTTCTTGGGCTGGTAATTTTGACGAAGATCAAGCCTTAATAGCCGTTCTTGTTCTCGAGTTGCTTAAATATAAAATAAAAATTAACCCTAGCCTTTCTCTTAATTAATTATCTCAATATAGTATTTGCAATAAAAAAATTCCTCTGCTACGCTTTTCAACAACAGGAAACTTCCATATAATTTCAAAAATCATTAGCGGGTCTTCTCACTATGTTTTTATATATAAACTTGGATGGTACGGTTTTTTACGAACCGAATTAGATCAACTGGTTAGACCGATTGAGTTGATATTGATTTCATGACTAATTTAGTTCATTTTGATTTTGATTTTTACTTTTTATATAAATTCGGTTTGGACAATTTTTGGCGAACCGAATTGGATCAATAGATTAGACCGATTCAGTCGAAATTGATTTCATCACCAATTTAGTTCATTCCAATTTTATTATTAATTTAAAGTTAAAAAAAAGTAATTCCCTATTAATTTTCTAAAATGATAAAGGAAATGGGACAAAAGAAATTGAAATTGGGTCAGTTTTAACAGGATGAAAGGAGTATATTTATATATATATATAATCGATTTAAACCAATGAGACCGATTCAATAACCGGTTTGGTTTAAAACAATTGAATATGATAAGTAGTTGTAAATTTTTAGGTCCTTATCAATTCCATATCCAAGAAAGTGAAAAGAAAAAGTGAAAGAAAATACCGTAAAAGTCTAGTGGCAAATTGGTAATCAAGAAGCTTTATAAATCCCCATTTGAACAATTAAGATCCAAGAAGGAAAGCAAAAAAGAATAAAAAAGAAAATGGTTACTCTACACCCCCTTCAAGTTTTCTCTACAAAGTCATCAACACCATCTTCAACCTTAAGCTCCATGAAAATCAAAACCTTAATTCACACTCTCATCATCTCACACGTGAGTCGGATGGTTCGAGCTCTTTCTAAAGCAAAAACAATTCTTGTTCAGATTCTCAAAGAAAATCAACCTGTGAACTTCATTTTATACCCCAAGAAAAGAAAACCAAAACAAAGAAACATATTTTTTGGATCATTTAGGTTACACTATAATTGGTGTAACACTTCTTCACATGTATTGCCTGTTCCAACTACTGAACCACATTTATACTATGACTCTACATGGAACTCCATAATTACTACAAGTGATGATCTCTGCAATGAGTCTCAGCTTTCAGGGTATCTTCAATGGCTTGAAGATCAAAAGGTGATCAAAGAAAACCCTAATAGAGATCAAGAAAATGTTAATGAGATCGATCAGTTAGCAGATATGTTTATTGCAAGTTGCCATGAAAAATTCAGGTTGGAAAAGCAAGAATCTTACAGGAGATTTCAAGAAATGATGGCTAGAAGCATTTGATGAATATTGTGAATTAGTAAATTAATTTATGTGGTGGGTTTTCTTTTCTTTCTTTTTTTTTTCGTCTTCTTTCTTTCTTTTTTCTTCTTTTTAGCTTTCCCATTCTTCTATATGTGTTAAATACATTGGGGTGGGATTGATCAATTGAGGGTAGTTTGGATTTTATTTTGAAAGTATGGAATCTAGAGAATTGTACATGAATTTGTATGAGGATGAAGAGGGCAACTGTGCAATTCTTCTCTTGAAATGGCAATGCTTACAACTTCAAAGAGCATTATTAATGGTGGAATTGAAGAGTGTGTGTGTGTTATTTTTTTTTTTTTAATTTGGACATTCTGAAACTCTCTAACAAATTTAATTTTCAAATGTTGAAAAAATAATTTTATTTGAACTGATAGAAAATAAATGAATAAAGAGTTATGAAAAATCAGACGTACCATTCATTCTAATTTGATTCCGATTTCATGCGATTAAGGAAAAAACAGTCATCAAAGCTTAAAACTATATGTGCATGACACTCTTTCGTTATAGCCTTGTTCATTTATTATGCTTCTCTTTACCCATCTTTTATCTCAAAAACTATATATATATATATATATATATATATATATTTAAAATCCAACTTATAGCACGCAATTAGCATGAAATTAAAATATTTATCTAAAAAGATTAATCTTTTAAAAAGAATATTAATTATCAATTTTCGGACACTTGTATCTTAAAGTCTAAAGGTACACAAATCTCAAGTTCCATTACTAGTTGGGCATTTTTTTAATTACCGTCTCATCTTCTATTCTGAACTTGGATTA
This sequence comes from Jatropha podagrica, assembly GCA_947857235.1. NCBI lineage: Eukaryota > Viridiplantae > Streptophyta > Magnoliopsida > Malpighiales > Euphorbiaceae > Jatropha > Jatropha podagrica. The sequence continues at coordinate 17,307 of CANUEP010201098.1, read as the reverse complement.
TATATATATATATATATATATATAACCTAAGTTGATTATTTTGGAAATTGTGCCAATCATTTTTCTATAGTAATTTTAAATAAATATCTAATAGACTGAGTCATCCACATATATATCATATATGTTTGGAGTAGGTTTAAAGTCTCACTCTCTCTCTATAAGACAATGGGTCATTGTGGAACCCACGTATGATGCTTTTTATACTATTGCTTTCGTTCAAAAATTTTCCGGATTATGTATTTGTAAAGGATGCAGAACATAATTAACAATTACCCAGTAAACATTTTCATTAAAGCAAATGCAGAAAGATTATAATCATGACATTTTCCAGATTCCTTATTCTAACTGTTTTGAATTAAAGGTCATTTTCATAAAATGAAACAACGAGAAGCTCCGTTTGATTGCTTTATAAGAAATTTAAAAAAAAAAAAAAAAAATGGACACTAGAAGAAAAGGGAAGGGAAATCTTAATGAATCTTTGATGATTATAAAAGCACATGCAATGACAGGAGCATTAGAGTACATATGATGTTCCATGACAATGGATGGATGCATACATTTAATATATAATTACATAATATGATGAAAGACACAATTCCTTACTTTCAACCTTAAAATGACGCACACACCTTGTCTTGCAAGTCATAACTCACAAACTACGTATCTATACATATCAGCATATCAGTAAATAACATTATAGATATACAAAGGTGAAATGCATATAATTATTCCATTCACCCACGGTTATTGAATCTATTACAATCAAATTACTCCATCTCAGGATTAGCTGATATATCAAACATGTTTAACTAAAATTTAGAACACTCTTGGTATGGGGTAGGGGGCGAAGGGATTGCGCATGAACACAGTTTGGTTATAAAATCAAAACAGGTGGTTCTCGAATTGTGATCATGCCTAGTAGGGTGAATATTATTCATGTCTGATTTGAAAGTTGAGCAGACCCAATTGTTTAAAAATAATTTACTATTCAGTATTCGGCTTCATGAGTTAATTTTTTACGCTTAAAATAGGTGATTTGGTTCAAAATAATTAAATCAAACCCAACCAATTTGATCCATTCAGCGAGAATCTATTTCTCCAGTATTTGGTCCAATTTCGATCGTTGTGAAAATTCATTTAGTTAGACCGAACCAAACCAATTCAGTTAGAGAGAATGCTCATCCTAGGGGATAAGACATTGATTGTTAGGCAAAAGTCTTTTTTAACTACTCAGGAATAAGAAGCAGACAAGGCAATATCTAGTCAACCAAGCTTTTTTAGAGATGGTATAGAACCAAACTGTAAAAGGAGTCTGAGAAGGCATCAATTTTACTCCTTTTCAATTTTCTTGGCAGTTTTTTTTATTCCAAGGTTAAGGCTTTAGCAGAGCAGAATTGGATCCTTTGATCTCTCTGTCTCCTTGTTTATAGACCACCTTTATGAAAAAAACAAAAGCAAATGACCATAAACTCTTTCAGATTTAATAGCTGTTCAAATACCATTTGTATTTCTAATTTTTAGTCTCTGTTTTTTACACTAGAAGTTCGTATCTTTGAGAACATGTCGATGAAAACAAAAGGAAATTTTTTTTTTCTTGCTGTAACCTGTTTTTTCCCGTTTTAAAGTAACAAGTTACAAAATAAATGTACCAGTAGATTTTTATTTTACATCTGTAAAAGAAAGACCAACGGCTATCAATAGAAAACAACCGCCAATTTCTAAAACTCAAGCTAGAGAGTTAAGAGCTATGACACCAGAAAAATCTGCAGCTATTATCTTAAACTTTGAGGCGACACGAACAAGATTAGACTTAGTCCAATGGGTGAGAGACACCGGTGGTATAAACCCAAAAAAACAAAGCATTACAGGACAATCTTAATATAGATTAGCAATTTCAAAGGAAATTCAATTGTGTATCAAAAAGCTGCGAATGAGATGCAGTTGCCTGCAACTTTTGATACTTTATCCTGTTCAAGGAGACAATTTTATTCCACACATTGTTCAAGAAAAATACAACAGAGACAAAAAAGGTGTGCCACTGTTCAAACATTCTCTAGATAAATTAATATTCGAAGATTAACAAAAATTCCTGTAACAAAAATTAAATTTATCAAAAATAGCTTACTCAATTTGAACTGTAAAAACAGATTAAGTAATCTTCTCAATATCAGAAGTAACTTCTCTAACCACCATTAAGCCCAGCAGCAGAGTCCACATCCCTCAGGAACTCTGGCTGGGCAACTCTTTCCATATGTCCATAATAGTAATAGCATCAAAAGTTGAATCAGCAAATATCCGCTGAGAACTTTCAATCAAAGAGATCATTGAACATATTAAACTCCTTCCATAGTAGCATCCAAAGGTTGAATCAGCCAATATCCGCTAAGAACTTTCCAATCAAAGCCACCATTGAACATGCAGAGGGACCGGATGGTGTTAAGCATAACCTGAATAATCCATTTAAGATTTGGGATCCATTAGAGAAGCAAGATCTCATGCACCTCACGACAGATATACTAAGGTAACAAGAGGGCTAAAATCCATTAGAGAGCCTGTTTGGCTTTACCATTGAATTTAGAATACAGAAAAGCAATTTGATCAATCTGTTTTGAAATGCAATAAACCTAAAAACTCAGAAACATTAATGTTGTAGGAATGAAATAAATAGAAGAGATCGTCCTAGTTCCTTTTTTTTTTTTTTTTTTTCAAATCATTATTTAAAACGAAAAGAGATGAACACTCTTGTGGAAAATTGAAATAAAGCCAACCTGCTGATGCTCCTGCAGCCTTGACCATCTAGGAACATATGATTTCTGATCTGAAGCAGGCATTCCTTGCTCATAAAAAAGTAACAGTGCCATATTAACTGCTGCCTGAATGGGTTTAGTGGCTTGCTCAAGTCCATTCTTTACACAATTTATGAAACTGTCTCAAAGTCAATATTATGAAAAATACAAAAAGATATAATAAATTATAGAAAGATCCACCACCACTAGAAGAAATTTAAAAGATTATAAGAGGCACAGAAAGAAGGTTAGGGTCAGTCATGTTGCTAAGATTTTAAATTATCAGGGTGTTAATGTTACCGATTGAGATGATTAAATAACAATTGAGACAGAACAAGAAGAAAAACATCAGGAATTGGGAGTCATGCCTGCATTGATAATTAAGAGGCCTAATTTGATTGTAAAACTGCAAATTCTTTTTTTTTTTCCTGATTTTTAATTTCTTATGGATTTCTTTTGAATCTTCTCTTGATTTTAAATGATCGAAAGGGCAATATAACCTTTTAATCCATTCCTTTATTTCCACCCCAAAGATTCTTAAATAGGAGTGTAAGACTCATCAGAAACACTGTCAGTCAACCATTTATCAGCATAGTCCAGATGGTACACCAATCAACATGAATGTACTTGGAAGAGGGAGTAGATTTTGAACAGAGAGACCACATATAGTAATAAGAGTCGTGTTATCTTGAAAAATAACCAAAAAAGTAGAGAAAATGCAAGAAAATTAAAAAAATACACTAAGCCTTTAATTTAGAGAAGGCCAACTTGATTAATTTGCTATATCAAATCCCTACAGTTTTCAGCATAGAATCTACAATACTTCACTTTGTTATCCATTAGTGGTTAACGGATGAATCCTATCTAATCATAGAAGATTCATAACAGTCAATGATAGAGGGGAGAAAATGAAATGCCAGATAAAATTCTAAATTTTTAATATTATCTAATAGTTCAATTTCATAAGTTATGAAATTAAAGGTCCAATTCATTATAATGAGTAATATCCATAAAATAAGAAAAATCAGTGAGGCAAATTTTCAGAGGGAATGAGAGCTATGGTGCACTAGGCCAAAACTTGGTTTGCCAAGTATGCTTTTGACAAAGTTAATTGAAATTGCTACAAAAGCAAACATGACAATATTTTCTGGTAATTACCAATTTACGTGTCCCTGCCCTGTATACAACAGTTGAGTTGGGTGTTCAGGAAATGGTTGAACTATTTGTGGAAGGCTAGATGGTAGCCCGATAACCACCACAAACCAGTCACTGCATGCTATCTAGAAGGGCAATTGCAGTCTTCCTACAGTACAGATAGATAATTTGAACCAGGTCACTTTACACAGAAAGGTATATAAGTAAAGATCACAGATATCAAATATAATAGAACTTAAACAAATATTAGGAAAAAGAACAACAAAAATCCAAAGAAGAATTTTACTCTCGTCCAGCAAAGTCTCTTTCCTCTAAAGTTGCTCCAACATGTTGTTCAGATCAGATGAGGAATTCATTTGTTTGCAAGTGAATTTCATCAATAATATTAATCTATAAATGCATTCTCATGTTAGTATGCTAACAATCACATATGCAACTAATTTTGGTAGGATATAGAATTCATTTGCAAGTTATACTAATTAGTAGAATTTGGTTTACGCACAAAAAGTTCCAGGAAATTAATGAAATGGAATTCCAAATGAATTTTCATTTATACTAAAAGATGTAAGGATTTGCAAATGAATTCCATAATTTTTTAATCCGATTCATTTATACAAACAAGGGGTAAAGAAACATTAAAGTTGTGGAAGAAAGGACTTCATAAAGGAATCCCAGAACAAGTGCTTTCTTCAAACAGGTTCAGAAGTCAACTACATTTCTGCAAGAAAGAAAATAATTGTAAAAATTATCCTTAATATTCCCACAGAATTAAATACAGCAGGAATTTGAACTAACAAGTTCGAAGTGGGTTTTTATCGCTAGAGACTTTTGAAGCAAACTGAAAAAATTAAGCCATTTAGATTCTTAATGTGCAGATAACCCATATCTCCTTGATGTAATACTATTAATTCTAAAAGTATAGCTACACATTTTCCATTCTATAATCAAGTAAAACAAATGAAGAATAAACATTATGAAAGGTAATAGTCCCTTTCTCTACAACATAGGCTCAGAGAAAACTAAGACCCATGCTTTCAATGTAGGAGATATAAACAGCACATCAACAAAGTCTAACAAAAGGTTTGACCCATACAATTTAGAAAAACAACAAATTTAAAGATCAAATAGAAAGCATGCTATTGCTTCATGACCTGACACCTAAACCACATGCTACACATAGATACCTTTTAGCTATATAGGACATCAAAGGTTCTCTTGAGCAAGTCTTTCACATTTGACCACAGTTCTTCAAATCATGACATTTTATAATTTAAAAAACTCTTTCATGCGTGCGTGCATGTGTTTCTTGAGAGCTAATTTTGATCCCTGTAATAGACAAAAAAAAAAGAGATTAATATAGACATAAAAACCATACTTACAGATGATATACAGAAATAGAAAAGCCAATAATTTAATCACCTTACTGGATGTTTTCAATGAAAATGTTTTCAACCTTGGACCCCTAACTGAAAGAGCTATACAAAGAGAACATCACTTTCCAACTAGAGATCATCTAAAGGAAGCAGAGCAGGATCAAGTTCCCAGAAGTCTTTTAAACGAGCAGGGACCTCATCACCAGAAAGCTTCCTTGCAGGGATCTGATGTGAAAGCAACCGCATGTCATTTTTTTCAAGCGTTCTAATAGCATGAACTCCAATTTCAAGCCTCTTATATACAGTATTAAAACCCTCAACTCTCTCAAGGCAGGCGATGCTCAACCCATACATCTCACTGTAACTGGTCAAAATCACAACAATTTCAAAGCATTCTTTATCCCTAGCTGATGTATTTCTTTCTTCTGCACCAAAATTCAATTTATTATGAAGTGCCCAAACTGAACCCTTTACAGGATAAATCCTATAAACTTCTCTTGCTGCCCTTTCACAATCAACAACATGTGAAAAAACATTCAGGGACTTAATGGTTGTCTTTCTAGAAACCTTGAATCTCCCACATGGCACATGAAATCCCATTTTCTTCCAACCAATCAATCCTTCATCCCCATCACCTTGAGGATCCAACCAACTCAACTTCACCTGAAAAGGAGTTAAAGAAATAACATCATCTATCAAACCATACCACCTCGGAAGTCCATCATCATCATCATATATCGCCCACACTTGCCCTTTCCTAAAACTCCTCTCCCCTCTATTTCTATTGAAGTCATAAAATTTGGAATCCTCTATGGTCATTATCTCTGAATCCCTCCTTTTAAGACCCTTCTGGTGCGCTCTCATACTTGCACTCTTCCTTGATAAACCACGCCCCTCAGCACCTAAATTCCTACTCTCATCCAAATTGTCTTGTGGTTCAAGTTCCACCACTCCAGTCTTCTTTGAAACTCCATCTTTCTTAACCTTTGTAGCCACAGGCTTTGTCAAGGCCTCAAGTTTTTCCTTCTCCTCCTTTTCTTTTACCTTCTTTCTCACATCCTTCTGCTTTTCCTTCATCTTTGCCCTCTCTTGAAAAACTTTTCGCTTTGCTTCCAATCGTATCTCTGCCAGTGTCATCATTTCCTCCCCAAATTTCACCCTCTTTGGCTTTGATCTTTCCAAGACTTCATCAACAGTACTCATTTTCCTCATCAATCCTCCATTCCTCAACCTGCCACCACCCCATTCCCCAGAACCATCCTCTTTCACCTCGCAATTCTCACTCCTCGCTCTTTGACTGCCAGTTTGACCACCACCCACTTTGCTTCTTGAACCCACACTGGCCATCTTCTCACTGCTCCCTAAATTCGCCCCCAACTCCTCAATCCCTTCTTCACCAACAACCACTTTTCTCCTCAACCTCTCACTCGTAACTCTAACCCTATCCGCAATTCCATTTTCCTCCTTATCCCTTTCTTCCACTTCCACAGCCTCAAAACTCTGCTTACAACTAGGACAAACTAAATTGTGCCCTAAATACCTTCTCTCAAACTGATGCAAAAGCCTACATCTTGAACAGGCAGTCCAAAATGTCTCCACTACATTATCATTGACCCTCTCTTCCTGAAGTTTAATTCTCAACCTCGTATCATATTCTTTCCTCCTAATTTTATCAGACAAAACCCTAAAACCCTCACCCACAAGTTTAAAAGCCTCTTCACATCCTAAATATGAATTTTTATCAGGATGCAAATTCAAAGCCAACCTCTTGTATTCTTTCTTGATTTTATTTATATGAGAGAAGGGCTCTACCTGAAGAATCTTATACCAGTCAGTGATATCAGATTGGGTTTTGGAGGCCACCTGGAGAATCTTGAAGGCTGTGAGCATTGAAGAGACACCGTCAAGGTTTGGACAGAGACGGTGAGCTTTCTTAATGTGTTTGAGTGCAGATTTAATGTTAGAGTCAGTGTACTTAGTCTCTGCTATGGTTTTGAGACGGAGGGCTTCTTGTTGTTGGTTCGAGTCAAACTCCATTTTTTCACAATTAGTGAGTACAGAGGCGGAGAAAGGAAGCAGAGAAAGAGAGTGACGGATAAAAAGGAGGGCAAAGGTTTCGACTTGTCAGTTACAGACTGCTCTTGGTGCACAGTTCCGTTCTAAACGGTGGTATATGTTTAACGGCTGGGTCGGGCTAAGATTGGGCTGGATCAATTACTCTAAACCCGTGAAGCCCATCACTTTAAATTTAGACTTGTACAACCGAAATTACCCGAACTTGGTCGCGGGGGTTTGTCATGTCAATTAAAATTAATTCATAATATAATTTTTATGTGCATATAAAATTGAAAAGCACAATTAACATTTTCGTGATTTAAGTAGATTGATTTTTACAAGTTTAGTTGTATATACATATATTTATTACATTGATATATAAGTATTAAACTAACGGTTTAGAAATTCAAAATTTGACATTTTATCAAAGGGACTCCAACTGAAATATTAGTCATAAATTATTGCCGAAACTTTCTTACCTGTTTACAAAATCAAATATAAATAAATAATAATTTAAATAGGCAAAGAAAATGGCATCTCTTTGGAGAAGAAAAGGGGTCCTGAACGCATAAGAACTTTCTTGTGGTTGGGTGCTCACGAGCGGCTTTTAACGAATGTTGAACGAGTTCGTCGACATCTTACCACTTCTCATATGTGTCCAATCTGTTTAGTAGAGGAGGAGTCTAGTCTGCATATTTTACGTGACTACGTTGTGGCTAAGGCATTATGACAGTCGCTTTTACCTTCTGTGATGCAGTAGCAGTTTTTTTTTTTAATTAGTTGAGGCTTCAACTTGGATAGGTTTTAATTTAAGCTGCTCTGTTCCTGTTCATGCCATCATTTTTGGGGTTGGAGTTTGGATGTTGTGAAAATGAAGGAATCAAGTTATCTTTAACGAGTTCTTTAGTAGACCTAATGACCAAGCAAGCACAGTAGTCTCATTTGCTAAGGTAATTTCGAATGAATGCCTTGATTTTAATTCTAGTAGGAAGCCGGTGAGGGAGGAAAGACTAATTGCATGGAGGCCACTAGAGGAGGGTTGACACAAGTTGAATTGTAATGGATCTTTAATCCAGTCTACAGCTCTTGCATCGGCAGGAGGTTTGATCCGTGATATGGTTGGTAACTGGATAAAAGGTTACGCAGGATATTTGGGTCAATGCTTTGGTATCTCTATGGCATGGGACTATAATATTCAGAAACTCATTGTTAAAGTGGATAATCAGCAGGTTGTGTCCCTGGTGAACAGTAATGTTTCTCCCTCTCTTTATTTAGCTAACCTGGGCAGTTGTAGTGGTTCATGTATGCAGGAGGGAAATATGTCTGCTGACTGGATTGCACACTATGGAGCCAATCATCCTTTTGGCTTTCATGTGCTGGACCATGGTCCTCAAGGGGTTCATGGCTTGTTATTTCATGACATTTGTGGGATTGCCTATCCCAGGAACACTGTAATGTGATTTTATTAATATATCCTCCTTTGAGAATAGTTTGAGACGACAACATAAATAGTTTTCTCCGTATATTTAAAAAATAATAAAAATATCACATTTTTTAACAAACAATAATAAGAACTCCCCTTTATAGAAAATAAAAATAATAAAAATATCCCTAAAATGATATCGTATAATTGAAATATTATAGGAATCAATTTTTAATATTATATTTATCAAAATATGATTATAATTTCAAGATTCTGTTATTAATAGTTATTAAATATAGGTAATAATTTAAAAAATTAATTATCATATTTAGTTTTAAAAATATTTTCTTGTTCGTCATAAAATTCGAGAAAAAACTTGAATAGAACATTAAAAATAATTATGTTCAAAAGAAAATGGCATATAATGTTTCAAAAAAGAAATGATTGAAATGCATGAACCCTAACCGACCTTCACAATTCTCCCCACGTCACAAACTAGAAATTCATTTCTAAAAAATTATAAAATAATTAATAAATAAATGAAAAAACTATTGAATAATTTTTTATATTAAACTAATTTTAATAAAAAGTAAAATTAAAGCATTTAAAAAAGAAAAAATTTAATAAAACAGAAAAAAGAATTTAAACACATTTATGTACAATATTAATTTATTAATTAGGTACTTATTTAATATTATATAATGGAAAATTCAAAAACATTCACTGATAAATAATGTTGGAATCGTATTCAAAATTGATAACCCTACAAAATATTTAATTCAAAATAAAGAATTATCATAATTTATTTATTATTAATCCAAATATAGTAAAGATAAACTCAATTATGAATTTGTAATCATGAAATACTTTTTTAAAAAAAAAAAAAAGAAAAATTATGAGGCTTTAAGTGTAAAGACAAATTGTTGTACCTAAAAGGTGGAATGGGACATTGGGTCAAAAATAGAAATAAAAACAAATACTAAAAGGTTAGAATAGAACGTGCGGTGCGGCTCTCACTCACTTTCCATCTGTGTGTTGCACTGAAAGTGAGTTTTGCCCTCTCAATTCTTTCTGTATGAGACAAGAAAATGCATTCAATTAAATTATTTAAAGCAAAGCTATCCATGTGGTTGCTATAATACAATTATTCTTCTTGCTTCTAATGGGACACCTTTTGAAATATGGTCTTTCAATCATAATTTCTTTATTTAATCCATAAATTATTTATAAAATATCTCACTAATTAAAATTTTAGTTAAAGCAAATTTAAATTTAAATATTTGCTTTAGGATTAAGTGTGAATTTGAGTATTATGAAATCTGTATATTTTTTGGCAATTATATTGAGTCGGTCACATCAAATTCCCTTACAGAGAAATTCGATAACATTAAATATATATATATATTTATATATTTATAACATTTTATAAAAGAATTTGTAAAATTTCGATGATTTAGATAATTTTATCCCTCACGACTTCATTAACATTAGCATGGATGAATTCATAGCTAAAATATTAAAAAATATATAAAAAAAACATATATATGTAAACTAAACAGTTTGTTTCATTAATAAAATCCATAAATACAAAAACAATTTTCATAAAATAAAAAAAATACTAATTAATGTCTAATTCTACACTTTTTACAATCTCTTCTGCAACAAAACAAAGCAGAAACTAAACTTAACCGACAGATCTTACAAAATAACAGAATTTAGAATTAACTAAATAGCTAATTAATATTACAAAAACATTTAATTAATAATATGAAACTAAATCTCGAAAGGAAGGAAAACTCACTCTCTCCATTAATTCTTGCAGACAGAGAAAGAGAGAGAGAGATCTGTGTTTTATATATATGATTAAAAGAAAGAAAGAAAGAACGAAAGGAATTACTTGTTTTGTATAGGATTAGAAACACTTGGAGGTGCTTTCCTTAAGCTTTGCTCCACAGCTTTCTTGGCCTCTTTTACTGCTCCATTACTAATTATCGATCTTCTGTTAGAAGCCATTAATGGAAGTAACTTCAATAACTTTCTTGGCAGATTAATATTTCTTTGATGATATAGAGAATTGGTATTGGCAGTGCTTTCTTCACGGCGAAGACATAGAGAATTGGTTGTAATTAGGATGTGAAAAAGAATCAGAAAGGCCAAAATAATCTTCATTGAAATGATTACTTACTGAAGTGAAAGAGTATTGTGAAAGACAGAGAAAGATTGAGAAGTTGGTGTAAAAGATGGAATAGGTTTATATGGGCAACGTGCATGCGTGTTTGATCCACGTGGCATATGATGAGCTCCTCTCCTCATCATGTCCTATCATATACTATATATTGTTCCATTTAAAGAATAATTATAATATATTTTTAAGGGTATTTCCATGCACTTATACAGATCGAACTAATACATCCTCCAAGTGAGATATATGTCGTAGAGCTTGAAAACCAAATTTTACAGTAAGATTCATCCAAGAATGAGTACACTCACAGTAATTCAACAAAGTTGAAAGTTCATATCAGAATATAATATAAGTCGAAGGTCTATTTCGAGTGTGAGTCCAGAGTTTTTTCACCGGTATTAACTGATAAAAGACCACATGTATAATAGTAGGAGTCCTAGAAAGACTGTATGATAGCATGTAGATATCTTTCTCCAAATAACTTTTTGTGCTTAATTAAGTGTAATTAAGAAGTAAGTGGGGACTTGGAAGCAGCTAATTAATCATGTGATGCTGAATTGATTAATACTAATTGTCTATTAGTACTGTTTCTGACCTCATCACAAGCCTGAAAGTGGGATTAAAATACAACGATTCATGTGACTAGACACGTGAATCCCAATCTGTAATCACATTGTTAATTTCATGTTCTTTAATCTTTAGACATTTCTTTACTCACTGTTTTGACCTGCTATACAACAGTAATATAGTAAATTAAAAATAATCGGTTTTCATTTTTTTTAATATAAATCAATGGTATTTGCACCATATTATTAAGAACCGTTTAATGCAGTTCAGAAATATCCGCATTCTGTCTAATTTAATTCGAAATTTAGTCACTGTTAAGACTCTTCATTCAGCCATATAGATACATTTAGTGGAATCAAACTTAAAAACTCTTTCCATATATTCAGTTTACGTTGCTAACTGAATCACGTATCAGAGATTAATTGCTAACCGAGTCACGTTAAAGTGGAATTTTGAGGCTAATAATACATTTAGCTGACTGGGTGATTTTTCATATGGGATTCTAAAAAGTTGCTCAGCTAACTACACACAGTTCAAATAACAGAATTTACACTTTTGCTTCATGATTTTTACGATCCAATTGGTCATAGGATTAGTGAAAACCATTGTTAGATTTCGTCAAAAAGAAGATCTGCCTTTGTATTAAATATTGGAGATTAAACACATTAACATTGTTTTATAGCGAACAGAAGTCCACTTGTTAGCTGGCTTGTCAGGTCAGTTTGGACTTTGAAGCAATAGATATACAATTACTACATTTTTTATTTTATTTGAATTTCTAATCACTAATCACTAATTGGTTGCATGAAGGTTATTTGGTGCGTTTAAATAGTAAAAATGATAATTTTTTGAAAATTATTTAAAGAATTAAAAATTTATCTAAACACTTCAATCTTAAATTCGTCACATTGCTTTATAAACATTATTAAAAGAATCTAATTTTCAAAACTATATTTATAAATCTTTCATGATAAAAATATTTTCGTAATCTTTATATTTAACAATACCTTTTTTTTACCGTTAAAACAAAAGGTTATTAAACGATGATTTATCATACATTTTTAAACATACATCAGGTCATATGTCAAGAACAGAAACAAAGTTAATATACATTTTTTTAATAAATATATATTATTAATTTTATTATATATTAGGGCAGTCATTTCAAGGATCCCATGTGACACGTGCAAAAGGTTGTTATTAATTTTATTTTATGTTCCTCTTAAGCACCACTTTTGAAATATAAAAAGTTGGCACTTGAAAAAATAATAATAGATTCAAACTATTTTTCTAAAACACTTTATTTTAATAATTTTTAATTTTATTCAACGTAAATGTATATTTTTATTTTCAATGTTTATTTACTTTATTATTTTATACTTTTAAATAATTTTATTTTAAAAATTAATTATTTTTTGTGAATTATATTATTATTTTCTTAATTTGTTAGAATCTCAATCAGCAATGTCAAGAAAATAGATTTCTCTGCTACATTAGCCATGGTATGTTCTTCCTGCTTTTGTAAACGGAAAATTCATCGATATGAAAATTATATATTTTTTTTATGTTTTTTTCTTTCAAACTAATACAAATTATAAATTATAATAAATTTATTATTTCGTGAAAGCTAACTAAATTTTAAAACCCGACACCATCATTAACAAATGCCCATGTAAATTTTAAATCATAAATTGCAAACTAAATTTAACGGAATTAGCCAATTTGATTTAAACACAAAATTGAACAAGCAAATTAGAAATTTGCAATAAAAGAAAAAAGGTCACTACTTTCTTTATTCCCTTCGCCTCTTGCGATTGCAGCTCAATTGGCGATGTTGCTGTAAGAGTTACCATCGAATATCGTCTCAGGCAAATCGAGGGTCACGTTTTCTTTCTTCCCTTCGCCGCTTGCGATTACAGCCCAGTCAGCGATGTTGGCTCAAGTGTTACTGTAAGATTTCGTCTTTGGCAAATCAAGGATGATCTTGATCCTAAGTACACAATAAGAGAAATTGGGATCATTGAAGGTGAAGGCGAAGCCAGGGTCTAAACCAAAGGATTGAGAGAAGAGGTGATCAAAGAATCAAGAATAAAGAGAGAGAGAGAGAGAGAGAGAGATGGATGAAAGGTGATGATGGCTTGATTGAGTTTGGATGTGGGATTTTAGTTTTGATGGTGATCTAGTTACGGAGATGATAGTTGACAAAGACACGGTGGTGGCGATGAAGATGGTGGAAATCTGAGTCTTAGGTGTTTTAGAGGAGAGGGATTGACAATAACGTCAATGAAAAGTTACAAAAGATAATTTCGTCTTTCCTCTCAAAATTGACCGAAAAAAATTATTTTTTAGTCGAAAGAATAAATAAAATGACAGGAGGGAAGTTCAAAGAAGTTATAAATATTAAAAATTATTTAAATAATTATATCAAACCTCTGGGATGAAATAATTATTCTCTCCGAAATCAAAAACATTGTTCGTAGACAAAACCAATCATTTTTTATGTGTTTTCCATTTTGCCCTTTTTCTTTGTATTGTTTGCTAATAGACAAAACGCTGCTCCAAAAACCACCGACTCCACTCTCTTCCTTTTCCCCGTCGGCCTTCATTGCTGCAAATACCACCCGACTTCACTCTCTTCTTTTCTATGTAGCGCTTTTTTATTATACTTCATCTTTCAGGTAATTTTCCTTTTCATTTGTTTTTAATTCTCTTTTTAATTTGTAATGTTTTCTTTTTACCGATTTCTTTTTTCTTTTGTTTTGCATGAAACCCATATCTTGATTTCTTGCTGGATTTGCTAGATTCTCTGTTTTAAGATTTTATATTTGAAATTACTGCATATCCTCAGTATTTTTCATATTCATTGATTCCCAGTTATGATTCGAGTTAATTGGATTCTTTTGAATGCTTATATTTAATCTTTCTTTGCTGTATGTCGATGCATTAGATGGCCTGACATCTCTCTCTCTTTTGCTGACGTCAAAATTTCCGATTCAGGTTTTTTACTTGGCCTTATAGTTCTAAACCCTCTGATTTTAGATTAATATTTGATTTAATTGATGCATAAGCTGCATAACATAGAAAAAACAACAATAGCATTCATATGATATTTGACATTCCTAAATATATTCTCTCAATGTCTGAGCTTCCGCCATAGTCACTACACATGTTAAGGTGCCCTCATGATAAACAGTCTTAGTAACACCTGTTAACTCGTAGTCTCCTTTAACTGCATTCGCATTCGCTTCTCTCATTCTCTTGGTGTAGTAGGCTTTAAAAATATGAACTCAATGCAACCTGTTCTATTTAGAAATGTCATAGAACTTGCAATTAGTTCAACAACAAAAACGTCAAAAGCAAAATAAACTGCTCAGATGTTTTTACTCATTAAAAATATTTAGATGGTGGGAACTTCCTATAAGTTATTTTCAGGGAAAATAATATTTTACCCATCTAGCATCGCATACAGCAAAAATTTTTGACAATTAAATGGCTAATATCACAACTACAAAATTACCAGAGTTATTGTATGATGCAGATACTTTGTTTGATCAACTCAAACAAAGACTTCTTGAAGGACAAAAAAATATTGCTGACAAGAGTTCCTCTGTGGAATCTATTTGTTCCTTTGCTTTTGTTTTGGGTGCAATTTCAAAGTGTTGCCACCAATAGTACATATCCTGCAATCAGGTGGTTGGCCATCATCTTAAACTGTTCTCTTCAAATTCTTTGTAAAGCCAAACTGAGATGTGTTGTCTTTGCAGGTGTGAGGTAATGATTCAAGCAGCCGATTCGGATGACGATGGAAGTAAGAAATTTATTTCAAATAACAAATAACATTATATTTAAAAGTTCTTATAATAGTAATAAATATTAATTGTTTTGGTTCCATTTTATTTTATAGTGCACTTAGTTTGAGGGACTGAGTTCTGTAATCTATGGACTAGGACAGTATAAGAGTTTGTTGGCCTCTCAATGTATGACACTGGCATGTAGGTTCCTGGCTTGCTGAACCCGATTTAAGAGAGCATAATATGCTAATAGAACATTATTTTTAAGGATGTTGCAACCTGCCTTCCTTTATCACTGTAAATCAATTTTTAAATTATTAAGCATTGAGTTTTGTTTTATTTATTCTATAGATAGTCCCATGGTTCAGGAATTCTTTTGTTTACCTACTTTTCTTATAGTTTGGGGTATTTTGTTTCTTGATTCTTGACTATCCTCTTTTATTTTTGTTATTTGTAAATTTGAATATTGTTTGACATGAGAGATAGAATAATAAGCATATGTGATAAAACGATTCAAGACAACTCGCAGCAAAGTTCGATCACTTTGCTTGTTACATTAGGGGTCTTTTCGGCAGCTAGCTATCTGAATAACGTTACATAAGTTAGTTTTTTACAAAATATCACTCTAACTTATAAAAGTTAATATAACATTTATATTACCGAACAACTTTTTGAGTAACGTTCAGCGTTTTGATTGATAAAAATTCTAAAAGCTTTTTAGAAAGTTATTACTGAACACAGCTTAACAAGAAAGGATGAAATTAATTAAATTTAAATTTTTTGATAAGTAATTATATTTTTCTGAAAATTTGATTGTCAAATTATAATAATATTTATAAATATATTCTTTTCTTAAGAAGTTATTTAATTATTAAAAATTTTTATTTTATTATTTCATAAAATGTTATTCTTCTTTTTTTTTTGCGAATGCTCTTATATTTTTTTAAATATAAATCGTCATAATATTATGATTTATAATAAAAAAAATTTAAAATTATATATATAATTAAATTATATTTACTTCAAACGAGTAAAGATCAAGGAGTACTAATAATGTACTATGTAGGTTCGAGAAAATAAAATATAAATGGAGATCCCTTTTATTTATCAAATTCTGCTCTATATTATTATTATTATTATTATTATTATTATTACACTAAATTTTGGTTTTTTAATTTGAATTTTACATTAGCTTCTACATTATTATATTCAAGAGTTATCAAAAGAAGAGGAGAAATTTTCCGTTTCTATTTACGTTTCTTTTGAAGATCGTCTGGATGATGATGGCAATTTCAACTAAGGGGTAATTACTATATAGTCCATAAGCTTTTGTCAAATACATTAATAAAGATATAATTTTCAAATTTATACTATTTAGTTCTTGCATTATAACTCTATTATATTACAAGATTCAACAATTAATTTGTCCGTTAAGTAGTTGTGAAATTTCAAAAGCATCCTTAAAAGATAATTCCTATATAGAGATTAGATAGTAAAATTATGAAAATTGAGATCTTTACTACTGTATTTCACCAAAACATAAGCACGGTGCAGTAATTATTTTTAAGTACCGTTTGGAATAAATGAACCATAATTATATAATTCATCTATAAATGAATTTCAAGTGGAATTCATTTGCAAATGAATTTATTATGTTTGGTATGCTACATATTAAAATAAGAAATTCAATTGAATTCCACGAGATTATGTTTGGAATAATTTCTAAATAAAAATTTATTTGTCTTTATTTTCTAAAATACCCTTAATATAATAATTTATATAAAACACTAATATAAGTTGGTACACTCATGTTCCACCATAATTAATTAATTAATGATTTAATTAAATTTTAAAATTTTATATTTTAAGTTCTTGCAAAATTTTAAAATTTATTTTTACTAATAGATTAAAATATATTCAAAATTAAAAATTTATTTGGATTGAATATATAAACATGGTCATGTACATAGCAACT
>CANUEP010201004.1:0-14299 GCA_947857235.1 Jatropha podagrica | reverse complement strand
CTTAAGCACATATTCCCATTCCTTAGAGGTCCTCTCTTTACCTGTAGTATGAGCCATCATCACCATGTCCAACGCCAACCTCACGGACTCAAGCTTGTCGTCATTTGCTTCATCAACCACAACTTCAACAATTATCACCTTCCCATTTTCCTTTGGAATAGCTTCCTTGCATTTCTTCAAGATATGGATACATTCTTCATCATTCCAATCATGAAGAACCCACTACCATTTACAATTGAAATTAGGTTAAATATTATTCAGCATAATCTATTGAAAGATATATGCACTTACTATTATGTTATGCTTCAGTGCACATCATTTAAATTTTTGCTTTTATTTTTACCTGTGATTACAAAGTGTGATTATAATTTTTGATTTGTTGATTTTTGACAAAATAGATAACTAGAAAAATAATTGATACATCTCAAATTAGTAACTTAAACATTATTTTGGGCAAAGGGAGTAAAAATTCATCATTAAGTAAAAGCATTGCATACACCTAATTCTCAAATGAAACATTCATGCAACCCATCGTTATTTTTCGAGACCACAGGGAAATCTTTTATAGATGGATTGGCAAATAATGTTTTTGTCTTATAGATATACACTCCAAGAATGGCAGAAGATGCTTGGAAAATTTGGTAGGCAATTGTCTCAAAAGCTATAGCAGTAGAGGACCCTGATTTTAGTCGTTAATCGAAGATTGCAAGATATTATGTGCTTGTTTATAATTACAAATTAAAATAATTACTATTTATAATAAATACCAATTACAATTTCATACACGAAATATAAATTTCTCAAATAATACGATATAAATATTCTTTAAATGCTTACTACTAACGCTTATAAATACTAAATACTAGACAAAGTATTTACTACACTAATTACTGTAAATACTAACAGTTTCAGAGATTCTAAGGAAAAAAAAAAAAACCATATAAATGCTTTTCTATATCGTGCAATTCTTTTTTCTGCTTATGTTACAATTCAAAAGAAGATTTATTTTCTTTTGTTGATTATATTATTTTATTTTGTAAACTTGAAAAAAGAGTTGTTTGTATAATAAATTGGAGCCCGGCAAAAGGGATTTTGTCTGAGCAAAAACAAAGACAAAATACAAGCAAAAACTGACCATTAGAAAAGCAGCATCGGCGTTTGGAATACATTGAAACATGTCACCACCAACATGCTTAACGCCAGCACATTCTTCTGCAACATCCACAACATGAGGAAGATCAAAGTTAATGCCTTGAATCCAAGGACAAAGCTTAACCAATGTCCTTAAAGCCGTCCCATTTCCTCCACCAACATCTACCAAAGTTTTTACCCCATCAAATACCTCTATACACCTTTCAACCATATTTGACACCATATTTCTAGCGTTACAAGCCATACCATCATTGAATAGATTGCTGTGGCAAGGGTGTTCTGCTGTATATTTCCAATGATCGTCGCCGTGAGCTACCTCAAACGGCATACGCCCATTTTGTCTCACATGAGAACTTAGAAAATTCCATGACGCCAGCATAACGGGACTGTTCTCCACTAAAAACAGAGCCGCCATGTTGTTCTCACCTGGACCAAGTAACCGTCGAGAGAGAGGTGTCTGTATATAGCCTTTGGTGCCATCCGCGGTGAATTGCTCTTTGAAAATATTGTGATGGACTAAGAACCGCATGATGCGATAGAGAGAAGATGAGTTACATCCAATGGTGGATGATAGGTCAGTTAGCGTGATGGGTCCTCGATGGTTTTCAATAGCATTGGCTATTCCAAGCTCAAAAGCACACTTAACCACTGCAATATTGCTAAATCCAAATACATATTTCCACATTTCAATTTCTGTTTGTGCTGCTGCTTCTTCTTTATCGCTCATTTTTTCTACAATCTCTTTTGTGTTGCTCACTCTCTGATGTCTCGCACTTTTTGGGAAGCTTCAGAATACAAAATGTGGGATAGTTATTGTTAGGTAGCCTGAGTGCCGCCATGGCACCAACCATGATATTTGTAGTCATAAAATGTTCTCATAAGAACTCTTATGGGGAGTTGAGGTGGCTTATCTTTCCAATCAATGCAAAATGGTCCTAGCCATCAATTTTTTAGCCCACAAGTATTTTGTCATTTGCATGAATGTTACTGGTTGCATTGTAGACCTTTACACTACAGGCCAAATTCACGTCCAAAGCTATCATTCATTTGCATGAATTATTAACACCCGGAGTTAGATATATTTTCTAGAAGGATTATTTATTGAACAATTTATAACTATAAAGAAATTTGAAGTAAAATGAAGCAATACTATAAAGAAATAGAAAGGAGGAGAAATCAATTGAAGGTGTTTTAAGTAAAATATTAATTAATAATAGTGACAGTTAAACCTTGTTAATATATTTATTTTCTCATTTTTAGATTAAGTAAAAAGGATACTCTCTTGCCAGTTTAAAAGTAATTTTTTATTGACTGATAAACCTGAAGTAATCTTTTTTTTTTTTTTTTAATTGGTAAACCTTTTGCTTCATAATTAAAATTTTTTCTCAATCCATTGTTTATAGTCACGTTTTTTTCCCCATTTTTTATAGTAACTTAAACAATGTCTTAACTTTTTACTAATATAAATCTTTGCTTATATATATATAAAGAAAAAACTTACTTAGACGACGTCGTTAGTATTAGTTCTTGGATAAGATTAAGTGTCAATCGAATGGCTGCCAAGCTATCTATGGTGACAATGATCAACATCTTTTATTTCTTTTTTGCGTTTCAATCTCTTACTGGTTTTTCTATTGAATTGCTAAACTGTAGAGAATGTAATTTTGTTATACACTACAAGAAAAAAAGGACAAAATAATTCCTTATTTTTTGTTGCTAATTTAGTATTACCGAAAAGATAACGACAAAATTATTTTGTTGGTAAGATCGTTATTGCTAAAAAAATTTTGACAAAAAATTTTTTGTGGGTAAAATTTTTGTCACTATTTTACTGCTACTTTTATTGTTAATTTTGTAGCTATTTTAACGCTATTTTACCGTTAAATTTATTATGCATATTGTAATAAAATAAATTGATTTTATCAGTGATTTCTTGATATTTTGTCAAATTTTTTATTATTGATTTTTAAATTAATAATCTAATTGCATTTTGATAATTATATTAATTAAACTCTAATAGATAAACTGAATAAAGAAAAATTAATAAAAAAAAGAAAGCACAAAGAAGTAAAAAATTAAAGAAAAAAAGAGCAGAAGAAGAAGAAAGAAAGAAGCAAAGGAAGAAGAAGAAAGAAAAAAAGAAGAAAAAAGAAAAAAAGAAAAAGGGAGTGATGGGAGAAAAAAAAAAAAAAAAGAAAACTAGTACTTAAAAATAAAATTTTGGCATTTATTTTTTCCCTAAATTTTGGTGTGAAATTTATCCTACGTAAAATTTAAATTTTTCAAATTTTATCGCTATTATGTCGCTAAATATCAATAATATTGTTGTTCATAATTTATTGCTAAATTTTATTATTTACTGCATGTTTTTCCCGCATAAAATTTTAAATTTTTAAAATAATTGTTGCTAATTTTTCAGTATTTTATCGGTAATTTATAGCTACTTTAACGGAAAATTTTTAAAATACATGTGTATCTATGGCGCTATTTGTACCAACATCATTCACATTTATCACTAAATATTCTCATTGATTTGTCAAAAAATTAGGCGCCCTTATTATTAAGCAATATTTTTTATATTAAAATTAAAATTTTTTCGCTAATTTATCGCTAGACACGATAAAAACATTTTGTTGGTAAATTTTAATTTTCTTGTAGTGAATTAGTACCAAGAATTGAAGGAAGGTGATATATAGAGAATGGTTATAAAATAATTTTGCACTCAATTTGAAAAAGTGAAACAAAAGCAACGACTATATGCTGGCTATGAGTAATAGTAGTAATTGTAGTGGATTCTACTTATGTACAACATAGTTTAAAACTTTTAAAATTTTATTTTGATTATGATAACTAATAGTGATGAGAGGTTATTTGTTTTTAAATTTTTATATCATTAATAAATTATTAAATATATAGTTGTGGTTAATGCTAGCATGTGTCAGCATTCAAGTGTGAAAGCAACCCTCGGCCCACTTTTTTTTCTTTTTTCTTTCCTTTCATTTTTTTCTTTGGTAGGTGAACTATTTCACATAAATCTCACCCAATTATTTTTAAATGCATTCATTTATTTTTGCTACCAATAAACGAGTGTGTGAGAGTGAACATAAGCTGAAGAAGCACAAAACAAAAGCAATTATTATATGCTAACTATGAGGAAATTATTTTTTAATATTTTAGAAAATACTGTGAGTGTCATTATTTTATTCAATTTGTATTAATCTCTTTGTAAGTCTACTATTTTTTATTTTATTATTCGAAGTTTGTCTCATAGATATAGTCCTAAAATAATTAAAAGTGAACCACATAAATTTTTACGTGTTATATTTTATTATTTCCATTACTGTGATTATTATTTTAGTTTTATTGTAGGACCTAACAAGTGATATCAGAGGCCGGTATCGGTAAATTCAAGTATTATAGTAAAAAAAATTTTTAATATGCACTGTGTTTGTAGCCTAGTCACTTTCATATTAAAAAGAAATTTTTCTTGAACTACTACTTGATTTAAAGTTTAATTGATCAAAGACAGATACCAAATCTGTAGATATATTTAAAAAAATAAATATATCACGATGAAGAAAAAATTACAATAAATCTTTTAGTGCAATCCGCTCGGAAAGCAATTGTAAAAATAATGAAGTGATAAATAGTAAAATAGTAATTTAAAATTTATGTGAATAGTTACTAATTAAAGTTACTATTGCATGATCCATCACTGTTAAGCCTAGTATTATTCATTGTTCATGTATATTGTTACTATTTACATATATGGTTCCTATTCATCAAATCCCATAAATAAATTATGGATGACAAATTGACAGGTAGTATGGTTAAACTCACTTCATCAAATTATCCAATATGAAAGATGTTAATAGAAGATTTTCTATATTGTAAAGATCTATTTAAGACAATTGAATTGAGGGGAATAAAGTCAACAGAAAAATCTGAAAATGAATGGAAGAAAATCGATCGAAAGGCTATCGGGATAATAAAACAATGGATTGACCTGAGTGTTATTCGCCATGTTGCTCAAGAAATGGAAGCCTATTCATTATGGACAAAGCTCGAGAGCCTGGTGAACGGAAGAACGCACATAACAAAGCCTTTATGATAAGAAGGCTTGTAAATTTGAAATATAGAGAAGGAATACATGCTTCTAAACACTTGAATAAATTTCAAAAAATTTTGAACAAGTTGGCTACTGTGAATTTAATGCTAGATGATGAAGTACAAGCATTATTTCTGTTGAGTTCCTTGCTAGATAGCTATGAGACTTTAGTTGTGTTGCTGAGCAACTCAACTCCTAAAGGGAAGCTAATCTTAAATACAACTAAGGACACATTCTAAATGAAGAAGCCAGGCGCAAGAAACAAGGTTCGAGTAGCCATTCATAAGCATTTGTTGCAGTCACAAAAAGAAGGGGGAGGAATAAAACTAAACGTCCTCAAAATCCATATATGAGTAACAAGTCAAGGAGGAGATCCAAGTCAAGAAAGGGTATTATATACTACCATTGTGGCAACCTTGGTCACATGCAAAGATATTGTAGGAAATGGAAGAAGGAACAGGCGAAGGAGGAAAATAAGGAGAAAAAAGAAATAAAGTCAGCTTCAGTTGCAATTGATGATGGCGCTTTAATTGATGGTGATTTATGTGTTTCTCATGATGATACTAATGAGACTTCCACCAATCAAGATTCCACCTAGGTGCTTAATTCAGCATGTTCATACCATATTGCTTCCAAGGAGTATTTTGCCTCTCTCACTGTTGGAAATTTTGGTCATGTCAAAAACGTTAAATGGTACTCTTGCTAAACATCCTGGTATTGGGAGAGTATGTATTAAAATCAATGTTGGCCATAAACTTTGGTTGGAAGATGTGAGATACACTCCTGATGCACGTTTTAGTCTAATCTCCGTTCATCTGCTTGATGATTTGGGTTATAAGAATTCTTTTACTAATGATATGTGCAGGCTTTCAAGAGGTAACTTGACATTTGGCAGAGGAAAGAAGCAGAATACTCTTTATCATACCCAAGCCAAGATTTGCACGGGGATTGCAAATGCAACTGAAGATTCCTCCGTAGAGTCGTGGCACAAATGACTTGGTCATTTGAGTAAGAAGGGACTTAAGACTCTCACCAAAAGAAGATTCTACCCTTGACAGGTACACCACTGAAGACCTGCACTAATTGTTTGTTTGACAAACAACATAGAGTTTTATTTAGAGATTCCTTTCTTCGTCTAGAAACTTAGTATTTTAGATTTGGTACATTCTGATGTTTGCTCTATGATTAATAAGTCAATTGTGGCTGCACATATTATATTACTTTCATTCATGATCACTATATAAAGGTGTGGGATCAAGTGCTAAATATGTTCTAATACTTTCATACCAACGAGAAATAGGAAGAAAGTTTAAGTGTGTCAAATCTGACAATGGTGGTGAGTATAGAGGACTGTTTGAAAAATATTGTAAAGAACACGACATTAGGCTTAAAAAGACAATTCCTAAAATTCCATAAGAAAATGGAGTTACTGAGAGAATGAACAGAACCTTTTGTGAAAGGATTCAATGTATGCTCTCTCATGCCAAACTTCCTAAAAGCTTTTGGGGTAAAGCAATGAGGACTGCAGTTTACTTTATTAATCTTTCTCCTTCGGTTTCTCTTAATGGAGATGTACCAAAAAAGAGATGGACATGGAAAGATGTTTCGTATGATCATCTTAGAGTGTTTGGATGTAGGGCCTTTGTTCACATTCCTAAAGACGAAAGATCCAAGCTTGATTCCAAGTCAAAGTAGTGTATCTTCATGGGTTATCGATACACGAAATTTAGGTATAGGCTATGGGATCCAGTCAAAAAGAAGATTGTAAAAAGTAGAGATGTAGTTTTCCCAGAAGACCAAACCATTGAAGACTTTGAGAAAAATGAGAAGCCAAAGTCTATCAATGAGTTTCCTTTTGATCTTGATGAAGAACCTTCTAAAGTACCACAAGGTGATAGAGGAGTAAGAACATGATGGTCAAATTATACAGAATGACGCAGAACTAGTCATTATAGAAGAACCACTTCAATTGAGAAGATCTACAAAAGGTAGAATACCTTCCCAGAAACACTCTTCTGATGAGTATGTATTGTTGACTAACGGGGGAGAACCAGAAGACTCTGAAGAGGCCATGAAAACCAATTACAAGGAAGAGTGGTTGAAAGCCATGCAAGATGAGATGAAATCCTTGCATGAGAACCATACATATGAATTGGTGAAACTGCCTAAGGGTAAGAAAGCACTAAAGAAAAAATGGGTGTTCAGAAAGAAGCTTGGCAAGTCCTTTGCAATGAAGGATTTAGGACCTACAAAACAGATTCTCAGAATGAAGATCTCTCGAGACAGAAAGAATAGAAAGTTGTGGTTTTCTCAAGAGAAGTTACATTGAGAAAGTGCTCAACAGGTTTAACATGGGCAATGCACAGCTAGTTTGCTCTCCACTTGCAGGTCACTTCAAGCCAAGTTCCAGTTAGTGTCCTTCAAGTGAGAAAGATAAAGAGGAGATGAAGAAAATTTCTTATGCATCTGCGGTTGATAGCTTGATGTATGCCATGGTATGCACAAGGCTGGATATTGCTCATGTTGTTGGTATATTTAGTCGGTTTCTCTCAAACTCAGGAAAAGAATAATGGAATGCAGTAAAATGGATTCTTAGGTATTTCAAAGGCACTCCTAAAGTATGTTTATGCTTTAATGGTGGTAAACCTATGTTGGATGGATACACAAATGCATATATGGTTGGCGATATGAATTCTGGAAAATCCACTTTCGGATACTTGATAACTTTTGCAAGAGCAGCAGTGTCTTAGCAATCAAAGTTACAGAAATGTGTTACATTATCTTCCATCGAGACTAAGTATATTGCTATTACAGAACCCAATAAGGAGCTCTTGTGGATGAAGAAATTTCTACAGGAATTTGGTCTTGAACACAATAAGTATATGTTATTCTGTGAAAGTTAGAGCGTTATTTATCTTAGTAAGTGTTCAACTTTTCATTCCAAGTTCAAGCATATTGACATAAGGTATCACTGGATTCGAAATGCGCTAGAGATGAAATTATTTCAACTTAAGAAAACACACACTGACGATAACGGTTATGATATGATGACTAAAGTCTTGCCTACGAAGAAGTTTGTTACTTACAGCGAGATAGCGGGCATGATGAATCTGCCCACTTGAATGTGAGAGGGAGTTTTGTTGGCGTGGGAGCCATTCAAGTGGGAAAGCAACTCATCGCCCACATTTTTTTTTCTTTCCTTTCATTTTTTTCTTTGGCTGGTGAACTATTTTACCTAAATCTCGCCTAATTTTTTTTTAAACACATTCATTTATTTTTGTTATAAATAGATGAGTGTGTGAGAGTGAATATAAGCAGAAGAAGTGCAAAATAAAAGAAAGCGTAGAGAGAGTTTTAGGAAGGATTTCCTAAAACGGGGAATAACAAAAGAGTGAGGAAATTATTTTTTGAGTGTTTAGGAAAACACTGTGAGTGGCACTATTTTATCGCATTTGTATTAATATCTTTGCAAACCTACTATTTTTTATAGTGAAAGAATTATTCGGAGTTTGTCTCATGGACGTGGCCCTAAAATAATTAAGGGTGAATCACGTATATTTCTATGTATTATATTTTATTATTTTCACTGTTGTTATTATTCTCTTAATTTTATTTCTAGTTTTTATGAACAATTCTACCTCCATTTTCATGCTTTCTCCGTCTATTATTGCTTCTTTTTCCATGTAAAGCCCTACTAAAAAATATAAAAGTTTACTCAGTTACTGTCATACGTTAAGGATCATTCATAACAGAATTAAATTCAAGTGATAAATTATTTATGGGTTATGGCTTGATTGCCAATGCAGGATGATATATGAAAAGAGATCTTGGAGTCACCCCACCCCACCCCCCCTCCCCCCCCCCCCCCCCGGCCGTTAAATGTACCTGCATAAAGATAAAGAAGCAAAAAGTATTAACAGTAAAAAAATTCCGAACTAAATTAGACAAGCCCTAATAATATTTATTTTAATAAATAGGGGTCCAGGAGAAATGAGTATAACCTGTAGAAAATTAAATTATAACCCTTTTCGTTAAAGTGAAAATAAAAAATAAAATAAATCAATATAATTGAATAAAATAACCTAATTAATACCTTTTAATCAGTAATTAAATTAAATAAGCCATGAAAACTAGATTAAATTCATTGGTTTCCACCAAAATAAATATTAGTAATTAATTAATCATACTTATGCACAGTAAAACATAGTCTAATAATAATTATATATATCATCTAAAAATAAATCCAAATTTGCCTCTTCGAATACTTAAAAAAAAAAAATCATACTTATCGCTTACATCACTAAAAAAATCTGTCTACAAATTTAGAAAAGAAAACAACTCTTAGCCTATGAACTGATAATTTCACATTGATATCTGATTGTCTTGTGGGAAAAAAACAAATCAATTAGAATAAAATCTGGAAGCATCTTTATAATGGCTAAAGATGCTTCACTGTTGATCAATTAATAATAAAAAAAATGATGAAATAAACTATATAAAACAAATTTACGGTAAAGAATAGAAAGAAACAACATAGATTTCCACCTCAAACGGAAAATATTTATGTAGGACATAGCTCACTACTTGCATGCATTTCATTTTTTTAATAAATGATAAAAAATAATTTAATTATTTTTAATTAATTTAGTATATGGATAAAGTTTGTAGGCGAATTATAAATAAGTCTTTCTTTGCAATAAATAAAAAGTTTGTAAATGGCAATCAGTAATTAATTAATCGTTACCTCAGGATGATATCACTAAAAATCAAATCACTTATTGAAATTAAAAAATAAATATAACAAAAAATCCTATCTAACTGATAATAGAAAAAATTTTAATTTTCGATGGTCAATTATATTGACGTCCCTCTCATTTTTCTGTTCTCTCTTTAGTCTTTTAACCCTAATTATAGTTTGAAGTGGCAGTTTATCAGCTAGTTACTATATTACTCTTATTTTTGTTTCATCTTCTTTTACTTTTAATTTTCTTTTGCTGTTAATTTTTTTCTTCATTTTAATAAATTCATATCTGTTTTGATTAATATATCTATTTTTTATTTTTAATTTATCTCCATATTTAGAGGGTTTTTTTCATTTTTTGTGAGGGTAATCTCTGTTTTATGGGAGTTTATTACTAAATAAAAATATAATATTTGACTTTTGGCCGAAAATTTTTAAATATTGATTTATGTTAAATCTTGAAGCATAGTAAAATAAATTCATTTTTGTTATAGAAGATCCAAAGAAGTTACTATTTAGTTGTCAAATCAATTAACAGAATAACTATTTATTTATTCTGTTAAAATATATTTTTAATTTTTTAATAGTATATTTTTTTTAATTTTAGTTCGCTATTTAAAAGAATATGAATTCTTTTATTTGGTTAAAAGATCAACAAACTTTATTAATACTGATACTAAAGTTTTAGATATGATCTATTCTTGATACTATTATTAATGAATTATATATTTTTTTAAAAAAATTTTAACATCATTAATTTTGAAATCTTGATATATTAACTATTTATCTTACTTTAAATTTTTAAGAAAATATTAATATAAAATTTTTAGGGTCTTTAGAATATATATGGAAAAATAAAAAAAAATTATAATTAAACTAATTTAATTAACTATTCTTTAATTGTGTGAAACATTTGCGAACTGTATTTTTGGGACGGTTAGTAATAATAAATCAAATTCATGAAAAATTTAGATTGACAGTTATTTTTTTCATAGACATTATTTTACTATATCTCATGAAATTTTTTTTTAGTTTTTTTCTATTTATTTTTATGATCTTTTACGAATGTTTTTAATTTATCAATAAGTAATTTATTATTTAGTAAATTATTGTAGTTGTTTATAAGATCACAAATTTATATATATATATATATATATATATATATATATAGGAGGTCTAACGGATCAAATTAATATTGTGGGCAATACATCAGAGAAAATCCTCCTTTTAAATAATATTTATTAAATTTGTGATAACTTTATAGTAAAAATGACTCGAACTCACTATATTTGGTATAAAAGATAGAAATACCAAGCAAACCACACCGTATCAGTAAAGATCACAAATATTAAAGAAGAAATCTATATAAATATATAAAAATAGAACCTTCAAAGCTAATATGGGACAAAACTAGAACTTTTAAGTGCTAATTTGCTTTTTTTTTTCATTTTTACTTTATTTTTGTATTATATAATTTTTAATTATTATCATTTATCATTACAAAGTGGGGATTTTATATTTGTAACGATCTTCTATTTGTATTCTTGGTAATCAATTTATCACAACCTTTTATCTTAAATGTGAATGAATGATTCACGAATAGAGCAAGTAAAAATAGTGTAATATAAAAATTGCCGGTAAAAATAAATAATTCTTTCATATTCTCTCTTTCTTTCCCCTTCTGGAAGAGGAAGCTACCAAATACCAATAACAACGCGGTAGAGGAAAAAATAATGGAAGTTTCTAACACAATCTATAATCGAAGTTTTCGAACACGTCACAATATTTATAGTGCACAAAATTCGGTGATCTTCTTGGTGCAGTACTTTTCTTTTAATGAAAGAAATCCGATAATATTATCTCTTTTCTTTTTTTTTTTTTTTTTTTTTTTTTTTTAAATAAATTTATTTTTTTTTTTAAAAAGAACCATATTTTTTTTAAAAAAAAAGAAAGATAGTACAAAATTATTTGTTTTTTTTTTTTTTTTTTTTTTTTGTGTAATTCATTGAATTTATTGTTTTCTCTCGAACCTTATTTGTTTTACAAATAATGAAAGATCTTCCATGATTATTGCTTTTTTTTTTTTTTTTGCATAATTTGAGTTTTTATTTATTTTATGTATTACGTTTGCATATGAATTAGAACTTTGGCACAGCTAAACCCGGTTTTTTTATCTTTTTTATTTAGTTTTCTTCTAAAATTGAAATTTATCTCAATTAGAGCCATTTACCTTAGAGTTTTTCCTTTAGCTACAAATAAAAAAGTCCCTTCAGAAGTGTCGAGGACGAAACTTCAATATTGATGAATGTTTCCTTCTGAATCAGGGTTTGGTCCTTTGATAAAATTCAATATTGATGAATTAGTCATTGGAAAGTCAGGTCCTGCAGAAATTGGTGGTGTTCTTAGAAACTGTCATGGTCAAGTGTTATGTATTTTCTACAAATCAGGGTGTGTTGCAAACTCAAATGAAGCAGAATTCTTGGTAATCCTATATGCAATCTAAGTCTTTTCTCTTCCTCACATTTGAATTATTCCCTTTAATAATTGAGTCTGATTCAAAAAATGTGACTGATTGATTGAATGCTGAACACAAACAATAGAGCTTGACATTTTTGACAAAAATTTAATAGGTTTGATTGTTTGATCTCATCTTTAGTATATATTGCTTTTTATCATGTTAAAAGAAGCAAGAATAATTTTCCAAATGTGTTGGCTAAAAAACAAGTTTTTGCACAGGCTATTTTTTGACTTGGTTATGAAGAGTTTTTATTTGGAATATTTCAACTATTTATTGTCTTATCTCAAAGACAAGTAATAGTTGTTCCTTGTGAACTTTGTACTGTTTTGATTTCAGGTTTTTAACCTAATATTTTCGGTTTAAATTGACTTATTTAGAGTGAGCCTATTGACTTAAATTTAGACACTTGAAACTGTTACGTTTTTCTGAATTTATAAAAATTAATCAAAAAATTCAATTGGCTATAAAAAAGAAAATTGAAATTTAGATTCTCAAACATTAGTGAAAATAATGAGTAAACCATTAAAAATATTCTTAAGTTTGGGTTCTATTATAATTGCATCTTATTTTTTAATTTTTGTAATAAGTACTCTAATTTAAAATATGAGTTTAAAAAGTAAATAAACAATAAAAATAATGGGACCTGTGCTGACACATAGTTAAAATTAACCCAATTCAGATAAATTAAAAATGCACCGTTTATAAAAAAATAAAAAAAATCCAAACTCCTAAAATCACCTCTCATTTGCCTCATCCTTGCCAACGTCCACAGTCCACCACCCAAACAATGGTCAAAAATGAAAAATTGAAAGTCAAAGCCCAAAAAAAAATAAAAATTATAGAGTAAAACCATATCGAAAATGAGTTTCGAAAAAAAAAAAAACTGCCCACGACAGTAGCAAGGGTTTTGACATATGCATTGATCATCTCCGTTTCGGTTGGTCTTGGATCAGTTGGGAACTCCATGACGATAAGCTAGTGCTCATAATCACAGTCATCCAAGAGTATCGGTTCCTTTGGTGGTCGGTTACTCTAGTTGCACGATGGATAAGAAAGTGAAGACGATGAGAGAAAAAATGAATTGAGAGAAAACAGTTCATGACGATAACTGTTTCAGGACTAAGTTTATATCACAAACTCCAAATATTTCTTTCACTATTTAAAATAGTCAGCTTACAAAGAGATTAATACAAATGGTATAAAATAATGACATTCATTTCGAAACACTCAAAAATTATTTTCTCACTATTTTATCGCTCTCCCATTTTAGAAAATCTTTTCTAAAACACTCTCTTTGCGCTTTTCTTTTGTTTTGCACTTCTTCTACTTATATTTAACCCTAAAACACGTATACATGTATTTATAGGGGGAAAAAAGAAGTTTTTAGTCAATAGGTTTAGCAAGGCAGCTCACCTACCACCAAAAAAAAAAACAAAAAGGAAAAAAAAAATATGAAGCAGTGGGTTGTTTTCTCACTTGAATAGGATCCACGTCAATAAATTATAATAAAATGCAAAAATTGAGGGTATTTTTAAAAATTTACTCGTGAAATAATACACTAGTTTTTTATCATTATTTGTATGATTTAGTAGAATCCATGCCCTTCCTATATCAATTCATATGTGGTGCACTCAGATTCAGACTCAAAGAACAAATAATTGGCAAGTATTCCTTTTGCTTTATTATAGGGAGCCCTAGACCTATGATTACAAATAAATATGAAATTTTTTTCTGAATTCAAGACAAACATAATGGAATTTAGACACTTTATTTCTCTTTT
>CANUEP010200986.1:0-15608 GCA_947857235.1 Jatropha podagrica | reverse complement strand
AAATGCAGAAAAGCAGTAAAGAATCGCAAGGAGCGTAAGGGAGAAGGAGCGTCCGTCAACACAGACTGGGTGTCGAAAAACAGAGGCCCGGGGGCCAATTTATAGGAAAAAAAAGGACCCGAGGGCGGGCGTGCCCGCCTGGCTAGGGCGGGCGTGCCCGCCTGCCTGGGCAGGCGTGCCCCACTCCCTCTTTTTTTCACTCCGGAGGCTTTTTCGGGAGTTCTGGACCTCCAAAAAAATATTCCGGGACCAGTTCCGCGATCCTCATAATTTTTCAGACATTTCAAGTACCATATTGGCATGCTTTCAGCGAATTTCCAAAATGGCCTTTGGTCCGGCCGGGCTGTTTACAGTCCGGGAAAATAGGCTTTTTGAGCCTAAAAAATTGAGTATTCAAGGGCGACCGCAGCCGCTGTTAAGGGCGGCTGCCACCGCTGCGGCCGACAGACCTTCTAGTTTTTTTCATTCCGGAAAATTCTCTGGCCGGACTGTTTGCAGTCCGGGAAAACTGGCCTTTTGAGCATCAAAATTTGAGTATTCACAATTTTATGCTAAATTAAGGAGTTATCAAAATAGAATTTAAAGAAGATTAATTGCTAAATTGGTTTGAAAAGTAAAATATGATTTTTAAAAGAAAATCAAGTTTAGCTAAATGGATTTAAGCAAATCAATGATTTCATCTAGTTATTAAAGTAAATAATAAATTTAATTATATACTAAAGAAATATTGACTTCAAAATGATAAATAAATTTATGAAATATTAAATTAAATGATTTGCTAAGAATATAAATTATAACATTTAAGGAAAATAAAGAGTAACTATGGAATTATGAATAAGATTATTATGGAATTTTAAAATCAATAAAGAGTGGAAAGAAAAAACTGAAATATACTATACGATTTGTTTATAGATTGAGATAAGCCACAAAAATGATTTAAGAGTCAATTAATAAAGAAGAAAGGCTAAGGGAACCTTCGAACTCAAGTTAGTACAATACTAACTTCCTATTTTAATTAAAGTTAAATGTATTGGTTTCATCTATATTATCATCTTTATTTTCTTAAAGTAAATATTGAAATAGGAGTTTTATGAATTTTAAAAGAAAAGAAATATGATTTAATATTATATGTTTTTTAAATGATTTTCATTGTTATATCACAAATCTATCTTTATAAAGAGGAGAATGTTGACCACTTATTATTATTTGATGTTTGAGGGGTGGCTGTGATTGAATGTTTTTAGCAGTGTTTGTAAAATGAAATGTTGTTCAATATGATTTTGATTTTGTTATATGAATGGAATCGTTTAAAAGCCTTATAGCAGCTAATAGACATTGTTATTACCCTACCGGTACCACTTCATTTGTTAAAGTTGATATTGTTATTGATATTGTTCCTTCTTAATTGAGGTTAAGATTGGTCCCTCTTAATTAAGGTTGAGATTGTTTTCCCTTCTGTTGATATTCATATCCCATATTGAGGTTGAGATAGCTTTGTTTAAATGTGCACATTAAATATTGATGGCCCTTCAGATTGAGTGTATTTATGATTCTAAGATTAATTGGATATTATTGAATTTCTTGAATGGATTTTTATTGAAATGATATTGATACTATTCTACCATTCTTATATGAAGCAACTACTGAATTTTAAGTAAGGATTTCTATTGCTATTGTTATTGTTAAAGTGCCTTTTTATAGAACATTTTATTGAGTTTTAAGAGAAATTGATTTGAAAGTAGAGTATATGAAAATAATATTTTCATACATAATTTTGTTTTTAACCATTGTTAATATTGGCAAAAAAAAAGTGAAATTACATTTTAATTTATATATATGCACCACATTTTGCTTAGCAATAGTATTTTCTGTACTATCATAGGTAAATGAAATGAGAAAACATGAGTTATATCTATAATTTTTTTTAGTATAGTATTTTAATTGAAATTTTATATGATGTGTAATAAGATTCATAGAACAGTCATATGCATATGAGCAGACATATATATATAGAGTATGACAGCCATGATTTTGATTATTGGAGTAATTATTTGGCCTTGATTGTGAATTAGTGATTTGGGAAAATTGATGATTCTGACAAGGAGAAAATTGATTTGGTATTGGTAAGAGAGGAGAAGAACCCTTTTGAATCATATTTGCAATAGGTTTCATGGTATTCTTAATAAGAATTTCATGAGCTACAAGTTGACCATGTAATTTATGAAAGAAATAGGTTCGGGTTTCATATTTAAAGCAGCAATAATACCATGAAATTCAGCTCCAATATTACAATAGATAATTACATTGAACTCAATAGAAGAAATAGGTTTGCCAATAGCATTTAACTCATCAGACAAAGACTTGGCTTTTTAAAGGTACTGTGAAATAAAGAGATCATTTTTCTTCGACTCTTGAAGCTCAATATTAAGTTGGAGTTGTCTGTTTTGACAAACAAATCCAAAAGCAATTTGCTAAAACTTTCCAAATAGTAAAGGAAGAAATAAGTCTAATAACATAAGAAAAATATTTCCTTAGTAAGAGAAGAAAAAAGCCAAGTGAGAAGCATCTGGTCTTTACCAAACCATTGCTTATAAGCAAGATTAGGAATAGTTTGAGTGGCATCAGTAATAAAAGGTATAGTTGGATTAGGAGCGAAAGTGTCATTGATAAATCATGAAGGGCATGGTAGTTAAGAAGAGGAATTAAATTGTCTTCCATGCTAAATAGTTTTTATAGTGTTTAATTTTACAACAAATAAATAATTAGTAGAAACAAGTGTTGAAGGGGTCAAAGAAAAAAAAACGGTTGCCAGAAATATATGATAAAAGAAGTTGAGTAAAAAAAACGTGATGAATATCAAGGCTTCGAATAAAAATAATGAAAAGGTATTTAAGGAATTAATCACTTGTATTTTTCTATATAGCTATTGTGCCTTTTATAATACAAGGCGTGTGAGCAGATAACTATAGTTTTTGAATTACATGTAAAAGTTCATTTTTTTTCTGTGTCATTTCCTCAGTATCGGTAATTGTGATTTACCAGTCTGTAAATAGGACCATCGGTCCGGGACTTAGTATTATTTCGGTCCAAAAAAATTACTATGTTTGTCTAATATTTTATTTAATATTTTTGGAGCATGTTTGCATGATTTAGGTGGGTAGAAAATATTTTATGAATATTTTAGAGAATTAAGACATTTAATGAATAATGATTTTTAGTGTAGTATGTTAAGAAATAATTGAGGAATTATTTTCATTGAATTTATTTAATTAATTGGTGGAGTTAAATAATAATTAGAGGAGAGTTATTTGAGAAATATTTAGAGTCACTAAATTAGAATACTAGAGACTAGATCATAGCCCTTCCTTTGGCATAAAAGAGAGAAGTCAAGTTTGACTTTTCTACTTAAAAGTTACCACCTAAGCAACACTATTCCCTCATCTTCTCCACCCTTTCTCCACGCCAGCTTCTCTCTCCATTCTCCACCATTTTCTTCATTTTTTCTACCTCTAAACTACCTCAAATTTCAAAAATTAAACCAAAAATTAGCAAATAAACCATAAGGATTAAGTAGAAGATGTGGAAATTAGTGATTAGAAGCTAAGGAAATTGGAGTTACCGTTGAAGCAAGTAAGTTGTGATTTTTAGAATTTGTGATTTACTAAGTAGAATTCAAGGGTTAGGTATGTAATTGATGCATTAAATCATGCTCCATCTATTTCTTTTGTTAATTTTTGATTTTAATGTGCATTTTTTCTACTTTGAAGAGGTTTGTGAACCCTCTCTAAAAGGGAAGGAGAAAGCCAAAGAGTGAGGCTTTCCAAGCTTCTTCAAGCTTGTTTTGAAGGTTGGTGCACTATTATTTCAATTTCCCTTCCATTTTCTTTAAGTTTCAATCTTTAGATTTTTGAATGAATTTTTGAGTTTTTGTGAAATGTGTTGGGGAATTGTTATTTGTTTGCTTTAGTGTGATTTTCCATGATTCTTAAGAATGCTAGCATGTTTAAAAGGAAAGGGAAACATTTCTTTCCCCTTCAACCAAGAGTGGTCGAACCTATGTGGGTGATGGACACTTTGTGTTCTTTGATTTTTATGCTTAATTTGAATTTAAATGAGCTTGTTAGTAAGTAAATTGATGATGGTTAAAACCATTTTCTTGTATTTTAATGTTTAAGAGTTTTGTCAAATCTTAAAGAAGGGTTGAAAGTGAAAAGATGAGTTTTAAGACTAAATGTTTTTAAGAAATGGTTTTAATGTTTTAATTAAGTGTTTTTGGTTTGAAATATGGTGTTTTATGGAAGGGAATTCTTTCCCCTTTTAGTGACCTAAAGAGGCCGAACCACCCTAGGGTGGTAAGACATGTTTTTGTCCTTTAAATGTTGATTTTTAAGTGCTTTAAGCTATGCATATATGTGTAATAAGAAGTGATGATTTTGGTTTGGAACATAAGGAAGCTTTGATAAGTATTTACAAGTTGTATGTTAATTAATCTTGAAGTAATAAGTGTTAAGTTATGGAAAATTTTGCTAAGGAATTATGTATAAAAAATAAGGTTATTTGTAAAAGAATGATTTTGTTTTAGGCTCTAGTATGCATGATCGAAATATAGTAAGATGAGATTTATTCTGAGTCATGAGCATGTTCAGGTTATCAGTCCATTCTGTTATGTGAAAGCTATGATCATATGCTAGGGTGTTTCTAAATAAGCGGACGTGCTTATTATTATGTGAGTGTGTGGTAGTTTCAGAGGCCATTAAGGGCGCTACCACAGACCTCATGTATGATAAGTGGTGGTGCTTTCACAGGCCACAATTAAGTGATAGTAAAATTGAATCTAGTTATATTTCTTTCTATATATATATGAGTCCTTAACTAAGAAACGTGATTTTATTCTGTTATAAAGAAATCGAAGATGTATTTGTATTTATGAAGTTTTTCTTACTCTTGACATATTATGAACTAATTTTTAAGAAACGAAATTTTTATGATATTCGAAATATTTTAATTTAATTGGTTCGTCTTTGGTACCTACTATATATTTGACTTGAGTATTTTAAATTATATTTGAGATTTACCGTTTTGGCAATATTTTGCTACTTTATCGATAATTATTTAGTACCACTAAGTCTTCCACTCAGCACCTTGATTTTTATCATGCACAGGTTAAGAGCAGTGGACGCTATCCAAAGATCAGAGGAGTAGCATTAGTGTAGAGATATTATCTTTGTGTAGGACATATAGTAATTTGTGATTTTGGCATGTATAGAAAATATTGTAAAAAATATTGAGATTATAATTATTGAAATTGTAATTAATGAGACCGATGGTTAATTAAGTATCATTGTCTTATTATATTTTTGGTGTTTGAAAGTTAACAATTATTCCTTGCATGAATGGTAAATTAACATGATAGAACTTGTGTGAATTGATACAACCATTTAGAAGTGTTGTATGATACACTGTATTGACTTGGAGTTTTGGGGTTTGGAGGAATTTATATTGAAAATGTATTTATTTTCTTTGTGTGACAAGTTAATTTTTACGGGAAACTCTTGCGAATTTTTCGTAGGAATTTTTCCTTAAACCCTGTTTTTTTTTTTTAAAAAAAAAGGTTATTTGCCTCCTTATAAAAACTTAGCCACTTCTAATATATGATCTAGAAGTATTACGTGGGATAAGACGGTGCTCCAGCACTGAATGTGACATTCGTCGTCTGGTCCTTCGTGATTGGGCGGCGGATGTTACATTACAAACCTAAGAAAATAAAAATTGTTATACAAGAACATATAAATAGAAAGATAAGTATACAAGTTTTGATATTCTTGAACAACTAAGCCATAAAATTTATGTGTCTAACAACATGAACATGATTTTGATGTTTATAAAAAAAGATATAAAATTTTAAGGAAAAAATGAGATGAAAGATACCCAATTTCAAGATAGAATGGGATGGGATCGAACTTAAGTAGGTAAAAGTTAGTTTTAATTAAATAACTAATTTCATTTTGAAATTACTTTCTAAATGGGATTTGGGATGAGGCTATTAAATTAATATTAAATTTCTTTTGGATAGAAAATTTTGGACTATTTTTGAAAAATAGATTAGAATTTTGTAATCCTGTTCAAACCTTATAACCAACACATACACATTTTTCACAATCAATATGGATCTCAAAAGGTTAATTGTGAAAAAAGTACATATATAGACATTGCTGCAAGCCCAAGAACCAGGCCTAAATAAGAGACCCTATATGAGAATGTTGAAATAAGTTTATTCATAGACAAAAAAATATACCAAGAGAGTCTATTGGGCCTAAAAGCCAAATTTTTAATGTTATAAATATATTGGGTATTAAAGGCTTTTTTATAGTCTCAATAGGATATTTTTTATATTTCTTCAAGTGCGCTCCTAGATTCTTATAAATAGAGGGCAACACTAATATAACTAACTTTTATGCTTTAAAGATTTATTCAGTTTCTCGTCCTTTTTTCTTCGTCCCTTTCTTTTTTAGTTCCTAATTTCTTTAATTTCTCTCAGTCCCTCTCACCTAGTTCTTTTCTCCTCTTAAACTCTCCTTATTATTATCATCTTTTCCTTTTTTGGATGGGGTGATTTAACAAATGCCATATATGAGGTTTCAATTTAAA
The DNA here is from genome assembly GCA_947857235.1 of Jatropha podagrica. Lineage (NCBI taxonomy): Eukaryota > Viridiplantae > Streptophyta > Magnoliopsida > Malpighiales > Euphorbiaceae > Jatropha > Jatropha podagrica. The sequence goes on along the minus strand of CANUEP010200986.1, from coordinate 8,960 downwards.
AAAAAAAAATTCAAAAAAGAATACTTATTAAATAATATCAAATTCGGTAAAAACTTTTCAATAATACCAAAACAAATCTTGCAAGAATAACGAGAAACACTAAGAAAAGAAAATACTAGAAAAAAGAAAACACTAAAAAAAGGAAACGTTGAAAAAAAGGAAATACTGAAAAAAAAAAAGAGAAATGCTGAAAAAAAAGGTAAATGCTAAAAAGAAAACACTATAGAAAGGAAACACGAAATTTGTAAGAGCAAATCCCAATATAACTTGTGCTATTCAAGCACAACAATGATGACCGGTGATGATAACTAATGACGGCGATAACGACAAATACTATATATATATGCTATATTGGTTAATATTGTAAAATCAATTAAATATAGAATAGATATATATATATACATCAATTAATACATTGGATCAAAACCAAGTAAATATATCAATCCAACAAAAACATATATCAATTGTGTGATTATATGATTGTATAACCGATAGAAATATTTTCAATAATCAACAATAGAGCAAAAATAGAAATCAATATACCTTATGCGTTAAAAATAAAATCATGGAATAACACCAATAATGAGAAGAATGTCAACATGAGAAAGAACAATAAGAAAATAATGAACGGCAGCAAAAGGAGAAAGAACAATAAGAAAAGAATGGATGACAATAAAAGGTGAAAGACGATAAGAAAATAATAAGGGCTGAAAAAGAACGGAACAAAAAAAATTAATAAACTAAAGAAAAGAAAACAATGTTGAAAATAGAAAATTAATACAAAAGGAAACACTAACATATTAAAATAATAAAATAATGCTTTACCAATAAAATAAGGCAAAATAGTAAAAGTACATCATAAATGACATATGTAAATTTATATAAAAATTATTTGCCAATTTAATGATTTTCCTGCCACAGTAGTTTTAGTGCAATAAAAAAAATAGCATGTAGTAACAAGCAACCAGCAAAAAATAATTATATGAACAAATAATAAATTTTATTTTATATTGTGACCACCATTTCAATTGGTAGCAGCATGTATCATCTAATTATCCAAGCAACACTTACAATAAGGACTTTTATTATATTACAAGGTAGCAAAAAGGATGATTAATTATCCTTGATTGGTAAATTATTTTATTTGAATGAGATGAATACAACGACCTTCAAAATAATTATTTTCATCTTAAACAATCTGGCAACTCTCTTTGTAATTTCCAAGTTGCTGCAATTCTGATCAGCTTTCAGAGCTCCGAAAAACAATCCATGGCGAATACCAACATTGAATATCTACAATTAATTGTAAATGTTAAAATTTAATACCTTAGTGAAATTCTTTAGAATTTTATTTAATTTGATAAAAGATTATAAATTAATTTCTTTAAAAAAATTAATAAATACTGCCTTTGTTTTTGTTAATTTTGATACTTTTTATCCTTTTTCTTTGGTTTTATTTATATAACACTTTTAGAAATTTTATCCTGATTTCTTGATATTTCCACTAAATAAGCATTAATTATTTTGAATTTTAAACAAAAGGCTAAAAAGTGAGAAAGGAACCAGTAAAACGGCATCGTTTAATTTAATCTAACTTGTGCTAAGTTAACCAAGCTCAAAATAGGCTTATTGTTTCTTCTAAATCATGACCCAAACCCTAATATAATTTTAGGTTCTGTCGTAAGAAAATGTAGAAATTGGAGTCTTTAAAAGCTCAAGTTCATTTTAGAGTGCAATCCTTATAACTCATAAAGTTTAGGGTATCTCAAATTATTTTGCTTTTAAATTTAAATCAAATTAATAAGGTTGAATTACTATTACATCATGTATTGGTTAAATACACTAGTCAAGATTTCTTTTTGTAAAATACATTATTATTTTTTTAAACTACAGTTCTGTTAGATATTTTAGTTATGTCGTTAAATTTTCATGTCTTTTAACTGTGAGTCAAAGCATTATAATATATTCAAAGTGGAGAGAAAATTTTTATAAGGCTAAAATACCCTTAATGACTTACCATTATTATCCTTTCCTCTCTCTAACATTCTCTCTATTCTCTCCCTTCATCTTCTTCCTCAATTTTTTCCAATTCGCCATACACAAAGGAAGTCACTGATGGTGACCAATAAATCTAAAGTTCTCAATTTTTTTATATAATAATGTATTTTACAAAAAAAAAAAAAAAAAAAAAAAAAAAAAAAAAAAAACAAAAAAGTTTTTTTTACCAAACAATGGAGACTTTATATAAATTATAAAAAAAAAAAATTACAATAAAAAAAATAAATTTTTTTTTTATAAAAAAATATTAATTTTTATTTTTAAAAAAAAAAAAATTATAAAAAATATATTTTAATATTTTTTTTTAAAAAAAAAAAAAAAAAAAAAAAAAAAAAAAAAAAGATCCTAACTAGTGTATTTGACCAATACATGGAGACTTTATAGCAATTCTTCCAATCAACAATGTCCTTCCTAACTATAAAGTTACCTTTTTTTCTTGACGAAAATGTCCTAACTAGACAAAAAAGCAACCTCGTGACCAAATAAGGTACAAGGAAATCTTAGAATTAATCCTTGTCCATAGTTGCAAAGGCTAGTATTTATTTAATTTTTTTGAGGGCAGAATGGTAGAATTTGTTTTAATAACTTAAGTCCATACCTTACGATTTTCTTCTGTGTTCCAAGGCAAAGGGCAAAAGATCTTGTTATATATGGCTCAAAAGTTCCCTATAGCAAGAGGGTCATAATCATATGCTTCACCAGCTTTAACAAATCTACCTTTCACACGTTTTCTTCTATCAGCTGTGACTTTACGAGAAGCGTATCTTATTTGCTTACCAAATCTGCAACATTACATTATATAAGAAAAATATAAATCAATAATTACAATACTTGACCTTATTTCATAGAATTCATTTGAAGAATTTTATGTTTTTATTTTGAATTTTATAAAATTTTGTATATAATTAAATAGAGTCTCAGACATATTGTAAATTTAAATCACGTTTAAAATGTAATATAGTAGAAAATTATTTCAATTATTTGTACAAAAGAGTTAAAAATTACATACTTCCGTGTTTTTTTCTTTTCATTATATCTCATCTTAGCCTTGTCCCTAGCTTGTGGAGAGCTAGTCTCCAAATTCAATTCCCATGGCGACTTGTTAGGCAGAAACACCGGTGATAAGCCACAATCTTGATAATCAGCTACACTACTTTCGCCTGTAATATTGGATGAAAGAGACATGCTCGAATGAACTTGTCCAGCCCCAGTCGGAAATCCAAGATTAATGTTTATATTGCAATTAGGGTTCATAAATAAGCAATCTAAGCTTTCATTAATAGGAGGTATCATCCCTACAACTGGAGGCAATTGGAATGCGACACAATCTTGTTTTCTCGACGAACATACCTGCATGAATTGCATGTAAATATAATAAGCATATTGTAGTATACTAAATAACTCGTAATAATTAATTATTAAGACCAAGTAATAATTAAGTTGAAGTTAGCAAACCTCTACATTATTCTCTGCAAGAACATTAGATTCAGTAACAGATAAATTTTTCTCCATCAAAATACAATCTTTCTCTGGTTGGTATCTGGCTTGACCTTGTGAACACCCAAATATTTCATCATCATTTTCAAAGTTCAAAAAAACATCATCTATGTTAAGACCTTCGCATAGTTCTCCACCTTCATGAATTCCAAGATCCTTAAAGTTGGGAAAACCATGTACAACAAGAAATTAATTAAACCAAAAAGTAATTTATAAAAATTACAGACAAGAAAATGAAATTTCAAGAACATACCTTAGGCATGATCTTGTCCTCCGGCAAGGTAGGCATATGTTCTCCACCATAAGATATGTTATTTGGATCCATCCAAGATTCTAATATGACGTTCGACTTGCTAGTTACCAATTCTAATGAGCCTTTATTGCCTCTTTCTTCCAAACAACTATTAATTATGGAATTCTCATTTACCTCCAAAGAAGCAAGTACAGATGACCCAAAACCAAGTTCGTAACTACTACATGGAGGTTTTTCTGTGTAACAATTTAATGCTTGGAGATTGTGCCCTGAGCTTGAACAACCATTTATATTCCAATCACAGTTCTGACAAATTGACAATTTTTCATCTAAACACCGAAGTATTGCTGGTTGTAAATTGCATTTTTCACATAGAATTGAACGAAGATGTCTACGAGATAAAGAATTTGCAGAATGAACCAATCCATCACAATGGAAGCATAGTCTTGCTGAGTCTGATTTGCAATAAAGAACTGCCCTCACCACCCCGCAAAATTCACAAAAGGGTTCCATAAATTACTTCCCTTATTTCTTTTCTCTAACCAAATTAACTATCAATTATCACTACATTCAAAAGGCAGAAATTCAACTTTCTTAACCTTAATCCAAAGCCAGAATTCCCTCTGTTTTTTCATGCAGTATTTCCAGGAAAAAAAAAAATAGAGCAAAGGAAAATTTGGTTAGTGTCTTTTTGAAAATGGAAATGTAAAATTACTAATAAGAAAAAAGAGAAAGAAAAAGAGAATTGGCCAATATCAAGGACACACAATCCATCAATGGAAGGAAGAAAAAACTTTCAATTTAAAAAGAACCAAATTGAAGAAGAAAGCACTTAGAAAGGAAGCGAAAGCCATGTTACGCGTGGGTTTTTTGCTTGTGACACTATTGAGAATTATTTCTAGTTTTGTAAAGTCGGCTATTTATTGAAGTTTTAACCAGGATTAATGGGTTGTTGCCATGTGGAAGAACATGGGCTTGTAGAAATTGATTTTGTTGCTGAGATGGACAAGGCCTGATTCGGGATGAAATTGGCATGGCCGAGCTTCTTAATCGGGCACGACTTTGTTGTGGGATGGCAATATGGTAAATAAGTAGAAGAATGAGGTGAGTTTGGTTATAAAATGGGTCACAAACTGATTGCCAAGTCAGCCTTAGAATTTGGGCTCCTGCTCTCTTCCGAGACCATAATATTATCGAGATTTAAGTTTGACACGTGGCTATTTTTATTGAAGAGATTTTGATTTTTTGACTTGCATTTGTGGTTACCGAGGTTGCTGACATGGCAACCATGTCGGCTGACATGGCTTTTTCCTTTTTTTTTCCTGCATTTGTACTTGTTCCAAATAATTTGAAATTTAAATAAATTAAAAACATTTAACTCTTATTGCTTTGACAAACCACGTTTTTGGCCTTTTTTTTTCTCTTCTAATCCTCACGTGACTAAAAGAAAAAATATGTATATTTGAATAATCAAGAATTGAAATAAAATAAAATATTAATATTATATATTTTTTGAAATATTGTTACTAAAAAAATTGCCTCCAAACGTTAGCATAGAGAGGCATTATATACAAAATATGCAATTAATTTTAAAACATAAACACTATTTTAAAGAATATTATTCTTCCATTTAGTTCATGATTTAGAATTTTATTTTAAACATAACATTTGGTGATTTATAGTTAAAGACACTTCACTTTTATTTAAGTTAATTTAATTATTAAATTAATTATTTAATTAGTTAATTAAATTATTGGTTAGTTCAATTAAATAATTTATTTTAATAACCAATCAAAATATTTAAATGGTTATTAAAATAAAACTATTAGATAAATATTATTTCTTGCATAAATAAATAATGTAAGAAGTCCAATAAGTCAAACGTCTACACAAACAAAGTGATGCAGCACCAACCAATGAGAGTTTGCCAAATGAACCAATGAAATTACATACTTGGCAAGAAAATTCCCTCAAATCTCTATAATCTCTATAAATAGGAGGTCTCTCTTCACAAATAGATATATGCACACTCATAGAGATAAAGACAGAAAAAAAGCTTCAAAGCTATGTCGAACTCAAGGCTACAAAAGATCTCTCCCAAGCCTAAAGAATCAAGGTTTGTTCAATGTCAATTCAAGATCAACTCTCTTCGACCCTTGAATCGTCTAAAGTTCATTGTATATCAATTAAACATCAAGTCTTTCAACAGTTGAATCGTGTTCAAGATCAAGTACCTCGACTCTTGAATTGTGCTCACAACAACAAAGAGGAGAGTCAGAGGATAATCTTCACTGAAATTAAAGATTTCACACTAGAGATTGTATCCATTTCTTTATAAATGCAATTTTTATTTTTGTATTTATTTTTTTAATTTTCAAGAATAAATTTTATGCATATAGATTTTTGGCACACTCAGTGAGACTTCTATTCCTCTCATCTCTTCATTTTGCAATTCTCAAAGTTTTGATAAATCAGCCAAAAAGATTCAATGGCACCAAGAAAGATAACCGTAACCTCAAAGGCTGCATAAGTTGGCACTTTAAATTCTCTCCATGTCAGATCTACTATTGACTCTAGTCTTGATGCAAATATCAAGATGAAGTTTGTCACTGAAATTTATGCAAGACGACTCCTCTGCCTCAACAAGCTGTTATTGCTTCGTTAATTTGGGTGTAGTCTACTGAGAAAAGTGCTTCCCAAAAGGGATCAACTACTTCAACAATAAATTCTTCTGATGTCATGTTTATTATGATGATTGGAACTACATCAGTAAAAGAACTGGATGCTCTGAAGTTGCGACAAGAGCTCTCAATCATGTTCTTCAGGCGAAAGATAGCCAAATTGCTTATCTCATGAACAGGTTAGATAGCATGACTGGAAAAATTCAGATGTTTGAATTATCTCATGAACAGGTTAGATAACATGACTGGAAAAAGTCAGATGTTTAAAAAGGATGAATCCGCACTAAAGGGATTTACACCACCGAAGAAGATGCCATCAAGGGAGACCCTAGAAAAAGGTGTCAAACTTACTACTAACGGCTCGATCTCAACTATTAAATTGAAGGAGCTAATTAAAAAAACCTTGAAAGATTAGTTAGAGACTATGATGCAGCCTTCTTACACCTACTCAAAGCCGTATACTTTGAGGATCGACATGATGAGGATGCCATCAAATTACTAACCTCCTAAGTTTCAACAATTCGACGAAAAGGGAAATCCTAAACAGCACGTAGCCCACTTTGTGGAAAGTTGCAACAATTCTAGCATGGACGACGATCTGCTAGTTAAACAATTCGTTCAATCCTTGAAAGGAAATGCCTTTGATTGTACATAGATCTCAAGCCTGGTTCCATTGATAGTTGGGAACAACTAGAGCGGGAATTCCTCAATCGCTTCTATAGCATCAAATGTGTAGTTAATATGATTGAACTCACAGCTACTCGTCAGTGGAAGGAGGAATCTGTTATTGACTATATTGAAAGATGGAGAAGTCTCAATTTGAGTTGTAAAGATTGATTGTCAGAATCATCAGCAATTGATATGTGCATTAAGGGCATGCATTGTGGCTTGCACTACATCTTGCAAGGGATCAAGCCTCATACTTTTGAAGAGTTGGCTATTTGGGCTCATGACACGGAGCTTAGTATTTCTGATCATGGGAATCAAAATATCCACTTTAAGAACCAAGAAAGGGGAAAGATAAGCCAAAAGTGCAACAATTAGCTAAAACACCCGTTAAGTCAGAAAGTAAGCAGTCTATGGCTGTAACAACAATGCCAATCTAGTTACAACCCAAGAATGAAAAGAAGCAACATGTGAAGGCCACTTCTTTTCAGCCAATAGAAAGAAAAAAGGCTACTTTGAAGGAAAGGTAAGAAAACAGCTACCCCTTTTCTAATTCTAATGTTTTAGGCATGTTGGATGAACTGCTTAAAGCTAAATTCATCCAATTGCCAAAGATGAAGCACCTTGAGGAAGCAAATCAAGTGGATGATCCAAATTACTGCAAGTATCATAAGCTAATTAGTCATCCAGTTGGGACGTGTTTCATCTTGAAAGATAAAATCATGGAGTAGTAGAAAAATGATGTAATCACTTTTGGTGAGGAGGAAGCGATTGCCAATTTGATAAGTGGTTGATGAATCGCCGATCTCAATAAGAAGAGAAACAATAAGATTTGGCTCTTTAGACCCAATTCAAGTTTGTGTCTATTTCAAACTAAACTTATTTGCCAAATGAATTAAACTTGCTATAGGGAGAGGGGAGCACTGTTGGGGGAAATGGGCTTGCTAAAAATCAATTTGAAGATGAAGGATGGACTTTGGCTATTCGCAAAAGAAGCAAAGGGAGAAACCCACTTCTATCCAAGGGGACCCCAAAGAGAAATAAGGTGTCGAAGAAGCTTGTTAAGTCAACACAACTAGCTTTCTTAAAGATTCAATCAAAGTCTCGAAAGCCAAAAAAGATATTCAAATCATAGGTAAAAGGCTACATAAAACAAAAGCCTAGGCAACCAATCACTTTGGCATAATACATGTAACGGACTGCTTTTCAGTGTCGTTAATAGTGATTTATCGGTCTGTGAATAGTGCCTTCGGTCCGAGACTTGGTATTATTTCGGTCCGAAAAAATTACTATGTGTGTCTAATATGTTATTTAATATTTTTGGAGCATGTTTACATGATTTAGGTGGGTAGGGAATATTTCATGAATATTTTTAGAGAATTGCGGCAACTAATGAATATTATTTTTAGTGTGATATATTAAGAAATAAATGAGGGATTATTTTTGTGGAGTTAATTTAATTAATTTGTGGAGTTAAATAATATTTGAAAGAGAGTTATTTGAGGAATATTTAGAGCCACTGGATGAGATTACCTAGGACTTGATCATAGCCCTTGATTTAGCATAAAATGAGAAGCAAAGTTTGACTTTGCCACTTAAGTTACCAACACATTCTCTCTCCTCTCTTCTTCTTCTCCACGCCATTTTCATCTCCTTCTTCCTCCTCCATTTCTTTCATTTCTTTTACCACAAATCACCACTAAACAACCTAATTAAACCAAAGAATTGTGATTAATCCTTAAGAACTAAGTAGTAGGAGTTAAAATTTGGAGTTCTTAAGATAGAGAATTGAAGTTGCCATTGAA
>CANUEP010200771.1:0-55348 GCA_947857235.1 Jatropha podagrica | reverse complement strand
ATTTTTCACGGGTAATTGTGCTATTTCATGGAGTTCTAATAAGCAACCAATTGTCACACTCTCGAGTTGTGAATCGGAGTATGTGGCTGCAACTTCATGTACATGTCATGCTATATGGTTAAGAAGATTGTTGAAAGAACTACATTTGCCATAAGAAGAAGCTACGGAGATTTGTATTGATAACAAATCTGCACAAGCATTAGCGAAAAATCCAGTGTATCATGATCGTAGCAAACATATCGATACAAGGTATCATTTTATTCGAGAAAGTGTTGAGAATAAGCAAGTGGAGCTCACGTATGTCAAGACTAAAGATCAAGTTGCGGACATTTTTACAAAGCCTTTTAAAGTTCGAAGATTTTCAAAGATTAAGAGCAAGCATTGGCATAAAGAAGAAGATTTCAAATTAAGGGGGAGTTTTATTATTATTAATTTGAATTCAATGTTTAGTACGTTGTATTATAATTTGTGAGTGGTTTTGTTTTTTGAATTTCTTAAAAGTCATTTACTAAGTGTCCTTACATATATGTGTCCTTTGAGTTTCCAAACTAGGTGTCCTTTGATTTCCAAACTAGGTGTCCTTTGAGTTTCCAAATATGTATCTTTTGGAAGTGTCTTTTAGTGTCTCCACACTATGTATTTGCATGACTATAAAAGCTTATAATAATAAAAAATAAAAAAAAACATTTTGTGTTAACAAATCCTCTCCTCCTCTTCTTTCTATCAAGATTTTCATATTCAATGGTTTGAATGTGCCCGTCAAGTTCAAATTTTTCCACAAGTGGCTTCTTAAGATCAATTTCCGCAGCCACTCTAGCAAACTTCCCACGGTTCACCTCCTCAGTGTATGATCAATGCAAACTAACTTACCGACACAGCAATAGTACTGCACTCGCTTATTATAATGATGTAAAGGCACATCAGGAAACCTCACCCAGGCTACAACTGTTGACAAAGTATCATCAGATAAGCGAAACTGAGGGCTCTATGGCTGAACTGTCAAATAATGGTCGTAGATCAGCCAATTACCATTAAGGAGGACATGATACTTATCTAAGGGCCTGTCAAAGTTATCCAAAAAGAAATTGTTTATCAAGTCAACGACTTTATACCCACCACAAGGCTTCCACAAACTTTGAATTTTGGTACAAAAAACCTTATATCCAATACTTCTTCCCAACAAACGCACTATTACCGCATTCTTCCATGGCTTACATATTAACTCCCTTGCCCTGTCGGTTAGGGTAAAATCTTAGGTATAGGTCATGATTTATCCACTAAAATATATTCAGCACGCCAAATTTCATTTTGGAAATCCGTGAGGTCATGTACATTCTCATCAGTTTCTTCATGGTTATCGCATCTAACATGTTGATCCTCATCTTCTATATCATTGTCATAAGCATTAATCTCATTGTCATCATTAAATACGTGATTTCGAGTTCCCTTATATATATCACCGCCATTATGTTTACTTGATAGACAGTCTATAAAGGATAAATTCCTCTCCGATTCTTGTATGGAGTTGTCCACTATCGTGACATCATCACCGTCTACTGTATCTGTAACATCCACCGTCCAATCCCGAAAGACCAGACTATGAATGCCACATTTGGTGTCGGAGCACCGTCCTATCTTACCTACTACTTTTAGATCATATATTAGAAGTGGCTAAGTTTTCATAAGGAGGTAAGTGATATTTTTTTAAAAACAAGGTTTAAGGAAATTCCTATTAAAATTCGCAAAATTTTCTCCTAAAAATTGACTAGCCACACAAAGAAAACAGATCCACTTCTAATATTTATTCCTCTGAATCCCCAGAACTCCAAATCAACACAATAAATCACACAGCACTTCTAAATACTCACATCAATTAATATAGGTTCTATCATATTATTTTACCATTCATTCAAGAATTAATTGTTATTAGCTATACAGCTTAAATTCACATAAAGATATTACATCTTAATGAATCACAAGTCTCATTGAATTACAAACTTAATATATACAATCTCAATCTTTTTATAATATTTATATACGTGTCATAGTTATGTCTTAATACATATCCTACCCAAAAATAGAGTTTCTTTTCTGTTGCTACATCTTTGATTTTTAGATAGCACCCACTGCTCTAATCCTGCACGTGATAAAAATCAATACGCTGAATATATCACTCAGTAGTGCTCAATAAAATACTTGAACATATTTCATATAAAATGCTTAGAAATAAATCTTAAAATTCTAATTATATTAAAAATACTTAAAACATAAGTCATATGGAAACTCAACCATAAGTTAATAAAACTATAAATATATACAAAATGTTCATCTAAAATACATTATCGTACTTTCAATTAAAACATAGCAATAGTATTTTTAGCATCTAAAACAAACGTTTCATTTCTTTCATTATATCTTGGGGCTCAAACATACCAGGAGAAACAGTAACAGATTTGATTTCGTATCATAATATATTTGACCTTAGATTGTCAACCATAACATAAAGGCATTAAAGCCTATCTATACGTAATAAGTTTTTCCGCTTAAACATAAGGCCTGGTAAGCCTAGCATATGATCATAACTCATATCTTATCATAATGGCATTAAAGCCAAGCATGCTCATCTTACATAAATGAATCATATCATACCACATTTCAACTAAGTAGTACATAAGAGCCCAAATCAAATTATTTCTTCATAAAACATCGAATTTCTTATAACTCATTTCTTAATAAAATTTTCATAACTTAATTGTTTTTTACTTTAAATTTTCTTAACTTACAACTTGTAAAAGTCCATCAAACCCACTTATATTTCAAACAAAAATTATACTTTCATAATACGTGTGTGTGTGTGTGTGTGTGTGTGTGTGTGTGTATATATATAGCTTAAAATACTTAGAAACCATCATTTAGAAAAGCAAAATCATGCATTACTGCCCTAGGCTACTTCAGCCTTTTTATGAAAATAAAAGAAGAATGGTTTTCACCCTTAAAAGTCTTAATTACTAACTTAAAATTACTACTCAAAATCATTAAATTCATTACTTGAAACAATTAACTGTAAAATCTATTTTTACACATTCAAAACCTTCTTTAAGTCTTGATAAAATGTTTAAACACTAGAATCCAAAGAAGAGGTTTTAACCATCATCAAATGTCTTATTAACAAACCCATGTAAGTTAAAATCAAGCATAGAAATCAAAGAATACATAGTGTCATTCGCCCACCAAAGGTTTGGCCACTCTTATAAATAGAAGGGAGAATACTTTCTTTTCAAAATAACTATACTTACTTAAAAGAAAATCATTCAAAGACTCATTAATCATCAAAGAAAGGAAAATCAAGAAACAAATCAAAAGGGCCTTCCTCTAAGGGAGGTTCGGCCAAGCTTAGGTTAAGGGGAAGGAGGTGTTTCCCTTCCCTTTCAAACATTCTATCATGCTTAAAAATCATGAAAAATCATGTTAAAACAATCAAATAACCATTTTTCCAACACAATTCACAATTTTTCAAAACTCATTCAAAAACCTAAAAATTGAAAACTTAAAGAAAATAAAGGAAAGTTAAATATTATTGCACTAAACTCTTAAACAAGCTTTAAGAAGCTTGGAAAGCCTCAATCCTTGGCTTTCTCCTTCCCTTTGGAGGATGGTTCTCCAACCTCTTCAAAGTAGAAAAATTTAACATTAAAATCAAGAAATGACACAAAGAGAAGATGGAGTATGATTTAATGCATCAATACATGTCTAAACCATGAATTTTACTTATTAATTCACAAAATCTAAAAAACCACAACTTACTTTGGTAGAAACTCCAATTCTTAAGCTTTTGTACTCCAAAAACTACTTCTCTTACTTAGTTCTTCAAGCTAAATCACCAAGTTTGGGTTTAATTCATCAAATTTAAGGTAGTTTAGAGGTAGAGAAATGAGAGAAAATGGAATAGAAAAGAGAGAGAAGTTGGCGTTGAGAAGAGGTGGAGAAGAAGAATAAATAGTGTTGCTTTTTAAGTAGAAAAATCAAACTTGACTACTTAGTTTTATGCCAAATGAATGGCAATGATCAAGTCTCTAATATTCTCATCAAAGGGCTTTAATTATTCATCAAATAATTTTTCTCTAATTATTATTTAATTCCACCAATTAATTAAATTAATTTTATGAAAATAATTCCTCGTTTACTCCTTAACATATTACACTAGAAAATACTATTCATTAAATACCTTAATTCTCTAAAAATATTTCTGAAATATTTTCTACCTATCTAAATCATGCAAATATGCTTCAAAAATATTAAATGAAATATTAGATATGCATAGTAATTTTTTTGACCGAAATAATACAAAGTCCCGATCGATAGTACTATTCACAGACCGATTAGCTACTATTACGAACACAGAAACATAACGCTAAAAAATGGACTGTTACACTATCCTTGGCTTTCTTAGTCAAACTATCGTCTGGCATCGGTGTAGGAATTTTCTCAAGGTTTCCCATGAGAGGAAGCGAGAGAGAGAGGTCAAAGTCGATTTTGACCTTCATTGAGGCTATTTAACAAACAACTTTCGGTCATTGGCTGAGTAGCACAGCACAAAAGTAGAGAGGAGACTTTGAAAATAGCAAAACAAAGCACATTTTTGCTTTCAATGCAATACCACATTACTTTCTTTCTTCATCAATGATCTGCTTGATGATGTATTTCAGAGAGAAGAGAAAGAGATGAAGGAGAAAAAGTGACGGAGGGCGAGGGCCAAGTGACTTGATGTAAATGAGAAAAAAAATAATTATGTTGCCTATCAAAATAAAGGTCAGATGCGAATTTTATTATATTCTCTCTCCTCCCTATACAATTTTATTTAAAAGTTAACAGTGATATTGAATATGGAAGGACCATTTATTTAACGGAATAATAATATAAGGCTATCATATTTATTGGCTCAACATGGAAGGACGTAAGTGTTAATTAGACTATAACTTCAAGATTCAAAAGTACTTTACTCTTAAATATATGTAGTGGCACATAAGATATTAAATTTATATATTTCTGTATCCCATTGGTTGATCAACTAAGGTTTTTATACCGTATTGCTTTTTGGATAGCAAATGCTTGCGAGGATTACAGATATCAGATTGCAATTGAAATGAAATAATGTGTTGTATTAAAAAGAAAAAAGCTGAAATTTTTTCATTTGCATTTTATTTATGGCCATCGACCCACCCGGTCTAAGTAATTATTTTTCATTTTTACTATTTAGGTTTAAAATCTAATTATTTTAAATTGTGATTATTTTCAAGGAAAATTTGTTCTAATCCTCATGTTAAGTTAAAATTTTCTATCAAAATATTAAGTCCCTGAACTTTAATTTTTATTAAAGCTAAGTCCCTAACTTTACTTTTATTAAAATTAAGCTTTAATTCAATTTTTCCTGTTGGATGCTAAAATTTACTGTTTACATACAGTTAATGTAGGTATAGTTTTTCTTCACACTTTCTAGAAATTCTTTTATATTTTCACTAATTTGATGTAACACATAATATTATTCCAGCTCAACCTAAACAAAAATTCAAGGATTTTATTGATAAAACTTGATAAGTTCATGTACCTTGTTGTACTATACCTTATCTTACCTCTATAATATTTAAAGGTGGTGAGCTATCATATTTTACATATCTGATTAATTAATATTAAAGAAAACTAAATATATACTCCATAATAAAAAGGACAAGGAAAGAGGAAGGATGCCAGAAGAGGTGAAGCAATATATCCATTAATTAATTAATATAACAGGTGGTGGGCTATCATATGTCACATGCATGACACGTACAACTATATATTCTCACAAACAAAACTTCAAACTTTCACCCATTCCTAAATCACCAACTCCACTGCCACATTACATTATATATACATATGTTCAATCTCATCCATCATCAGCTAACAATAAACTACTATTTTGCATCAAAGTTTTATTTGTTTCACGTTGAGTTCTTGAATAATTATTATTTATTTTGATTCTTTTGACCCGATTAATTTAAATTCGCATCAGCTAAATTTATAAAGAGAGCAAAGAGCGAGTATTTAAAAAAATTTTATATCTAGAGTTCAAACTCGAGACCTCTAATTAAGAAAAAATAAATTTCTATCATCCCATCTCACTTCCAGAGACTTTAAATTATTATTATTATTATTGATATTAAAAATTAATTCTGTCTTTGTATGGTACAAGTATTTCGTCTATGTATGCAGGCCACTAAAAGCTGATTATTATACAAATATGGACACACACCGACACTGTCACACACACACACACATATCTGTTCCATCTCATCAATCTTCAACTAATAATAAACTTCTTCATCATTTTCCTCTCCTTTGCCTATTCTTTTCTATCTTTAATTTTCTGATTAATAATCAGTTTTGGTACATACTAGAAGTTGAATTATAGCCCTTACGATATGTCGTCTTGGATTATTTTTCTTTTGGTGTTGTGCTCATTGGCTACGCTTTCATCAGCATCGCTTAGAGTGGGATTCTATGAATCAACATGTCCATTGGCAGAAACAATTGTGAGAAGAGCAGTAGATAAATTTGTTTCTCGCAATCCAGAATTAGGGGCCGGCCTTATTAGAATGCATTTCCATGACTGCTTTGTCAGGGTACTAATTTTCACCTGTATCTGCTTGTTCTTCCATTTCTTTTTAAATTTTATTTTCGGAAAATTACAAAAGAAAGCAACATGGATTTCATGATTTTTATTTTAAAATAAGGAACACTGTTCTAGGAAAACAGAAATCAGAGATGAGCGAACAGGGAGGGCTATTGGCTCGGTTTTAGTATTGGATTTCCTTAAGCTTTTCCTGGTAATATATAATAAAATAAATTTATTTTTTGATAAAAAAATAATTGTCAAGTGACAATTGAGTAGATGTTCTAAGTTCTTACAAAAGCAAGGACTAACTATGACGCATTGGAACACCTAACTATAGGTGTTCCCGAGTTTTGGAAATGTTTCTACACGTTGGTTTCTGAATTTCTGCTCATGCTACATATAATACTAGCAGTGTTAATAGAATTCATTACAAACAGAACTCTTTTGGAAGAAAATATTATAATTTTTTTTGGGTACTTTTTTGGCTTTTCTTCTTAATCCTAATTCGATAATTTTCTGTTTACAGGGTTGTGATGCATCAGTACTGCTAGAATCCACACCAGGAAAGCCGTCAGAAAGAGAACACAGAGCTAACAACCCAAGCTTACGAGGTTTCGAAGTAATTAACGAAGCCAAAGCACAAATAGAAGCAACATGTCCACAAACAGTATCATGTGCCGACATTCTTGCTTTCGCCGCAAGAGACAGCTCCAGAAAACTTGGAGGCATAAACTATGCAGTTCCGGCAGGAAGGCGAGATGGACGCATATCAAATATAGATGAAGTAGCGCAAAATCTGCCACCTCCAACCTTCAATGCAGAACAACTCTCGCAAAATTTCGACCGTAAAGGAATGTCAGTTGGTGAAATGGTGACATTATCAGGAGCCCATTCGATTGGAATATCGCATTGTTCTTCATTTTCTAACCGTCTTTACTCTTTTAATGCTACCCATGCTCAAGATCCGTCCATGGATTCTACATATGCAGCTTTTTTGAAGACTAGGTGCCCTAATGATGGAGGTCCTACCAGTGATCCAACGGTGGCGCTTGATCCTACACCTAATCGGATGGATAATAGATATTATATGGAATTGAAGAAGCATAGAGGACTACTGACTTCAGATCAGACATTAATGAATAGTCCCTCAACACAGAATATTGTAACGAATAATGCAAGAAATAGCGGAGTATGGGCTGCTAAGTTTGCAAAGGCAATGGTTCATATGGGTTCTCTTGATGTTCTTACTGGTACTCAAGGTGAAATTAGAAAACAATGCAATGTCATCAACTAATTAAGCTCATTGAAACATTTCACAAATTTTTTTTTTTTTTTTTCGTCTTTGTTTTTCTTACGGATTAACCTTCAATGATGCAAAGATTATCCATTATTATCATTTGAGCAAATCATTGTTTTCAATGATTCTTTCATTTTTTATACATTGGAAAGCTTTATTAGGAAGTTCAATTTGCCGAAATAACTAATTCTTTATTTTTATCCTAGTTGATCTTGATTCGGTATTAATAGTTTTTTCTTCTATAGTTCCTGTTTTTATTTTAATACACGAGTTAGACACTTGTTTTCCAATTTTAAGTAGTTTAATGCGATTATAAATGTAGTACTTCAAAATTCATTCAAGCCAATTAAGCAGTAGAGATTGTTCAAAAGTCTCTATAAATGTTTGCCAAAAATGAGAATGGCCAACGAAAAGGGTTTGTCAAATACAATCATACTTACAACTTTGAAGGTACTTGGACGAATAAGATTCATTGGATTATGCGGAAGTACAAACTTGCATAACCAATAAGAAACCAAAAATAGTCAAGTAGACTTCTTCTCGTAGGTCATTTTCTATGTTTAGAATTTTAAAAGGTTTTTACCAATTCACATCTCACGGTAATTTGTTGTCAATAACACCTAAAGGATTGAAGTTTTTCTTGGGAGGAGCAGTTCTTTTGGTGTAGTCCTTTTTAGAAGGCTTAGGATATCTAACAGAACCGCGAAACCAAAACTTTATCCAGTTGCGAACATTCAACTCAAAGTTGTTATCAATCCATTTAACATTTTTTTAGTATGCATAGAATAAGTATTTGCAGCTTTATGGTAAAAAAGGAGTTTCACCTCCGTTGACTCCAGCAAGTTCTGCAGCTGAAGGGATCATCTCATCATGAAATGAGCCATGAATTGGAAGTCCTCCTAGGAACTTCAAATCTAAAAGAGAAATCGACTCTTCTCCAATTGGGAGGAAAAGAGTATTTGTTGAAGCAGTCCAATATTCACAAAAACGATGAATGATGTTGGGGAAGCAATCATAAGTGAAGAGTGATGCGAACAAAGCATGATACACATTGGCTTTCAAAAGTAGTTGCTTATTACTTGCTAACACATCTTCAAGTCACTCCCAATAGCGTTTGACAAATGAAAATTCACCAGCGAATTTGAAAGAACAATGCTAAAAAACTTCATTATTGTGGATGCGACTTCTCAAAAGCGAAATATTATTTGATGGAGTTTGAAACGAATGAAGTGAAGATTGCAACAAACGACATTGGACACTCTTAACTACTTCATGTGAAATTCATGTGAAAGTTAGAATTCACATATAAGTTCGATAGTCCAATCCATAAGATGAGGAGGGTCTATTTTGCTTGGTGTATTAGCTCCAAAATATTCATCTACAGATCTTTGAAAGGTGAAGACTATTTTAGGATTTGAATCCTTTTTGTTGTCGATCAACATTTTCATACACAGAATTTTTCGTGAAGCCGAAAAATAAATTATGAGAATCATTTTAATGAAGTCTCAAAAGCAATTGAGTAGCTAAAAAAAGAAGAAAAAAAGAATCAAAGGAGGATTTATTAAAAAAAAATCAATTAAGACAAGTCCAAAAAACAAAGAAAAAAAAAAGGAAGGGAGAAAGACGTACCTAGTGTATGAATTGAAGGCAATCCTTATTTATTGCTCGAAGATTTTAATGTGAAGGAAAAATTTTGGTGTTGAGGTTCCTTTTATATAGAATTGTCAATTCCGAATTCGACAAGGATTTAGATTTTCAATTTCAAATTGAACAAGAAATTAAATTCTCAACCCTAAAATCATGAAGGATTTAATTTCTTGAAAGACAAGAAAAATAGAAAATTCTAATTATAAAAAAAATTAAAGTTTCACTATTTGGGCTAAAAAAAATAATTAGCCTATTAAATTGGAGTTGTTAGAAGATTTTAACTTGAAAATTCATGTTAAAAAAAAAAATTAGCTCATCAAATTAGGCCAAGAAAAAAAAAAAAAAGAAATTTCATGCCATAAAAAAAGGAGGCATGAATTAAAAAAAAATTTTCATCAAATTTTTGAGACTCGTTCAAACAAGTTCATGAATAAGTCTCGAGGGGGACATCGAAATTTTATTTAAGTTAATTTAATTATTAGCTTAATTTTTTTAATTAGTCAATTAAATTATTGGTTAGTTAAATTAAATAATTTATTTTAATAACTGATCAAAATAATTAAATGGTTATTAAAATAAAATTTTTAGATAAATATTATTTACTATATAAATAAATAATGTAATAAAGTCCAATAAAAATTAATCAAGTAGACCAATTAAATTAAATCTTAGCTAATAAATCAGGCGTCTACATAAGTTAGGTGATGCAGCAATAGCCAATGGGAGTCTGCCAAGTGAACCAATCAAATTACATACTTGATAAGTGAACTCCCTCAAATCTCTATAAATAGGAGGTCTCTTTTCACATACAGGAATAGACAGACACTACAAAAAAAAATGCGAAATTGCTATTGATATTTGCGACCGACTTGATTCGATCGCAACTTTGTAACACATTAACGACTGATTGCGACGATATTAGAACCTAGATAAAATACTCAAAGATGGAATTGCGACTGATTTGTGACTGAATTAGTGACCAATTTGCGACGAATTGTGATTCGGTCGCTAATTCTTGCGCTATTATTCCCTGCGAGTTTTGTTTTTCTTTTGTGACCGCATAGCGACGAGGTTATGAGCAATTTAGCAATAAATTAGCGACCGAGGGTGAAGTCGTCGCTGTTTTTCACAGCACAATTTACTGCGAGAAATTTGGTCTTCTTTTGCGACCGAGAAGCGAGTGATTTGCAATAGATATTTTGCGATCGACTTGGGAGGTCGTAAATCGGTTGCAAAATTAACATTTAAAAAATGACATCACCTCAATTAATATTGCAACCGATTTATTAAATATTGCAACCGATGTGGCGGTCGCAAAATTTTAGAGCTTTATTTGTTGTCTTGGTCGCTATCAAACCCTTTATAATATTTTTTTTCCCCTCCCTGTCTACTTCTCCCTCTGCTGCGGCTATTGTATGCCACCGATTGCTATGGCATCATCAAAGGTTGCGCCATTTTCAGAGAAGTTGTCATCAATAGGTTAGTTCTTCTTTCTCTGCTTTCTTTCTCTATTTATTATTTATACACTGTTTTATTTTTTTTTTTTTGTGTTGTTTGCTAATTTTTTTTAATTCTTTTATTGGTTTGATTTGTTTGATCATGTTTGTGTATTTGGTTTGATTAGTATTGTGGTTATTTTGTAAAATTTTGGTGTTATTGTTAGTAAATTTTTGTGATTATATTAATTAGTATTGTGATTATTTTATTTTATTTTATTTTTCTATGAATATTGGTTTGATTAGTTGACTTATATTAGTGTGTGATTATATTGGTTCCTTGTTTTGATTAGTATTGTGATTATTTTGTGAAATTTTGGTGTTATTTTTAGTAAATTTTTGTGATTATATTAATTAGTATTGTGATTATTTTGTTTTATTTTTCTGTGAATATTGGTTTGATTGGTTGAATTATAATGGTGTGTGATTATATTGGTTGATTGTTTTGATTAGTATTGTGGTTATTTTGTGAAATTTTCGTGTTATTTTCAGTAAATTTTTTGTATGTTATATATACTAGTATTGTGATTATTTTATTTTATTTTTCTGTGAATATTGATTTGATTAGTTCGATTATTTTGTGATTTGTAAATTTGAAGAGCTATATAATTAGATTTTGTATTGTGGTTTGATTTGTTTAAGATTGTTTGATTTGTATTTTGATTAGTTTGATTAATATAGAATAGTTTAATTTGTATAAAATAGTTTGATTTCTATTTTGATTAGTATTGTGGTTATTTTGTAAAATTTTGGTGTTATTTTTAGTAAATTTTTTGTATGTTATATATATTAGTATTTTGATTATTTTGTTTCATTTTTCTATGAATGTTGGTTTGATTATTTTGTGATTTGCAAATCTTAAGAGCTATATAATTAGATTTTGTATTGTGGTTTGATTTAGATAAGATTGTTTGATTTGTATTTTGATTAGTTTGATTAATATAGAATAGTTTAATTTTTGTAAAAATAGTTTTATTTCTATTTTGATTAGTATAGAATAGTTTAATTTGTCTAAAATAGTTAGATTTGTAATTTGATTAGTTTGACTAGTATAGAATAATTTAATTTGTATTCTGATTAATTTGACTAGTATAGAATGAATAGTTTGACTAAAAATAGTTTGATTAGTACATAATAGTTTAGTTTGTATTTTGAGCTATATAATTAAATTTTGAAAATAGAAATTTGATTGGTGTGTTGAATATAAATAAAAACTAAATAGTAGTAATTCATTTTTTTAAAAAAAAATAAAAAATATAGATAATAGTATAATAATTTGACCTTCTCACCAAAGTCATAAGTTATAAAACAAATTAAGATTCTTCCATCTATAGAAAAATCATATTGCTTATTGTCAAACGTGAAGGGGAAAGAAAATAGGGATGATAAGTGGATAGTCAATTGAAATATTTTATAAAATCTAATTACATTTGTAAGAGTTAATTAAAACTAAATTAAAATTTGGTTTCAAAATTTAATTTTTTCTTTTTATCTATAAATATAGATTTTACAGTGAAATCGCATGATTATTTTTTTTTCTTTCCATATTGAGATGGTGTATATTTTATATATCTTACAAATTAAATATGCTTTGAATATTCACAAAATAATTTGCCATAATCTTCTCCTCTTAAGAGTTCCCTTTTGGATTGTTATTGTGTTGTTATATATATATATATATATATATATATATATATATATATCAATTTTTGATAGGTGGAAAAAATTGTGGTTTTTAATATTATTAATTTTTTTTCTTGTTATTACATTTTGCGACCAATTTATGACTGCATCTTGATAATTGCGACCAATAAATTTTGCGATCAATTTGTAACAAGCTTTCAACAGAAAAACATGACGAAAATAAGCGACCAATTTGTAGTAGATTGCGACCGATTAATTGGTCGCTAATTTGTGACCACTTAGTTATTTTAGTCGTAAAAAAATTTGCGATCAGAATTTTTGCGACTGATCTAGGTCAGTCTCAAATCGGTCGCTAAATGGAAATTGCGACCGATTTCTTAGATTTAGCGACCAATTTTTCGGTCACAATTTAGCGAATTTTTTGTAGTGAGACATACACACTCATAGAGAAAAAGACAAAAAAGAAGCTTAAAAACTCTATCAAACTCAAGATATGAAAGTTCTCTCTCAAATCTAAAGAATCAAAATTCGTTCTACATCAATTCAAGATCAAGCCTTTTCAACCCTTGAATCGTCTAAAATTCGTTCTACATCAATTCAACATTAAGTCTTTCGGCCGTTGAATCGTGTTTAAGATCAAGTCTGATCCTTGAATCGCGCCCACAACAAAGAAAAAAATCAGAAAATAATCTTCCCTGTAATAGAATATTTCATACTAAAAATTGTATCCACTTCTTTATAAATACAATTTGTATTTTTTGATTTTCAGGAACAAATTTTACGCTTGCTTACACTTATAATTTCTTGTGGACAAATTGTATTTCTTCTTCATTTATATAATTTACCTATTTTTATTATATATTTTATAGGTTTAAAAATTAAGAGATTCTAATGGGAATATTTAATGAATAAAATGTTAGTTTTACTTAAAAGAGTCTCTTATAAAATTATCATTTTTAGTATATATTACCTTTTTATTAGACTTATTTATTAAGTTATAATTTTTATTCCATTTGTTATAATTAGTGTTCTGAGAACCGGATCGATCAGTAAACCGGTGAAGATAAAGGATTTACTGTACCGAAGGGTTCAACTGGATTCAATACCGTTCAACTGAATTTTTATATATAATATTTTTAAATATATTTATTAAGTAAAATTGAAAGTATAAGATAAAACTTTTGATATCAAATAAAAAAAACATTTTCAAATTTGGCTTCTATAAGAAGAGAACAGAAGAATAAGTATATAATTTTAAACAAGAAGAATAATTTATTACTAAATTTAATACTGAAAAATCAATTAATTACAATAAAATAAAAATTATTTTTCACATTTGTATTTAAAGTTGAAAATTTTAATTATTTTAATTAATATAATAGGGCCTTTGATTAGAAATAAAAAGAGCCCAAAACTAAAAAATTATTAGGCCCAACATTTAAGAAGCTCAAATTTTAAAAAGACCCACAACTAGAGACAAATATTCAGATTTAAACCGAATTGATTTTTAATCGGTCTAGTTCATTGGTCTTTGACCTGTTCTTATCGATTTTTTAAGCTCTTAAGTTTTTTATGTAATCAGATTGAATCACTATTTGGTTCCTGATTAAACCGATCGAATTGTTTGGTCCAATCCGTTTTTCAAAACCATAGTTGTAATATAAAAAGTTAAAAAATTTTAAGTAAAGATATTTACTTAAATGAGATATCTAATAAATATAATTGTCAAATAATTTTTACTTTTATTATATAAAATGAATTCCAAGAAATCAAACTTTTCTTCTCAACTATAATGTAGTTTTTAAATTCAAGGTGTAAAATTTAAAACATAATATAAATTGAACAAAATAATTATATTTGCTAAAACATATTTTCGTTATTTGAAATTGAATTAAAATATCAGACAATGAATTTAATTTTATAAAAATTAATATAAAATTTACATTGCTAAATTGGTATCCAATTAGTATGTTTCCAATATAACGTTATATATAAAATCTAATTAATATTAAGTGATTATAAAAAAAAATGTTAATGAAGTTAATTCTGGAATAGTTTTGCTTGTACAAAGTATAAAAATCAAACGGCCATTAATCACTGTTCTCATCGCATGGCATAAGGAAACAAGCAAATGTGAATTCACTAAAGGTATATATACCAAATCAAATGTACTGACACTGTATATTTTACAGGTCCGTTGAAATATCTTTGTCACAGTTGGTATTCCAAGGAAATGCCTCTTTATGTCTTTGGCTTCTCTTTCTATAACGAAACAATCTCTTCTCCCCATGTCCGCGACAGACTCCACCACCATTAAATCGCTCCAGACAAAAACCCTATAAACACAAAATATTTATTAAAAATAAAAAATAAAAAAATAAAGAAAACCCTAAATTTCAAAACCCTTTTATCTGTTATAGGCAAAGAGATATCTATCCTTAACCTTCCCGCCTCCTCCATTTGTTTCTGTATCCCTTTCTTTCTCAAAACCCTCTTTGTACTAGAGAAATAGGAAGTGAAATGCTTTTTAGTTATGCAGAAGTTGTTGCAGAAAAACCCTTCAAGCCCCCTCCTTTGCACTTCTGTTAGTGCCCGTTTTCTTTCTTTGGCTTCTAGAAATAAACCCACTGACTATTTGTGTTCTGGCTCTTCATTTTCTAAAACCCCTTTTGTCTCTCTGTCTCTAAAGCCCTATTCCTCTCTTTCAATGCCGACAGCCACCGCTATCAACGGTGGCTCATCTATTGCCGCCTGTTTGTCCAGAAAACCCACAATCACTTCTGGTATTTGTTCAGCTAATTTTTGTGATTGCCGTTGTTCAGGGGATAACAGAAACACTGCAGCTCCTTTTCGGTCTTGGGTTTTGGCCCGGCCCACATGGTTCCGGACTGCTGCCGGGTCGGAGGGACCCGTTACGGTTGAGGCAACAAAGTCAGCTGTTGAAGGATTGAAGAGTTCTGACGGAGGAGATGAGGAGAAAATGGATAAAGGGGAAAAGGGGTTTTCGGAGGAGAAGGCAGCAAGGATGAACAGGCGGCATAAGGGGTCGAGCGAGGTGGTGGGAAACGCTGATTTGTTGACAATTCCAGGAGTGGGGCCTAAGAATTTGAGGAAACTAATGGAGAAAGGCTTCCGAGAAATGGCTGAGCTTAAGCAGTTTTATAAGGACAAGGTGATGTTCTGTTATTCTTTTTAAGGCGCTAAAATATTTTTTTAAAGTAATGTTGTATGTAAATGGACTGCTGCCATGCTAATCTTTGGTTTTGTTGATACCAGACCGTGTTTTGAATTTGCTTAGATCATCTTACCCAACTCTCTTTGACATCAGATTCGTTCTTGTGTATTATTATATTATTATTCATTGTATGGAGTTTGGCACTGACAGATATTAACTAGCTCTATCAGTGTTGTCTTTACTTGGTAGAATCTAGAAATTTATAGCTATTTCAACAGATCATTTTGAGAATGTTATTTTTTATGTTTGTAACATATTGACTGGGTTTTCCAGTTGCCACTCGAGTGTCTACCATTTCACCACCAAGGCTCAAATTTTTCACATTCATTAAAACTCAGATAATTAACTCGACAAAAAGGAGTACAGCTAATTGTTTGGTTTCGCTGGTTGTACACTTATAAGTATTCTTTTTCATATTTTTGCAGTTTCTTGGGAAGTCCAATGACACAATGGTCGAGTATTTACAGAGTTCAGTGGGAATCATTCATAGAAATCATGCTGAGAGCATAACAGCTTTTATTAAAGAGAGTGTGGATGAAGAGTTAAAGGATGTAGACATTGATGTGAAAGCTGCAGCAAAGAAGCGGATCACGTTTTGTGTTGAGGGAAATATTAGTGTTGGAAAAACGACATTTCTTCAAAGGATAGTTCGTGATACAATTGAGCTTCGTGATCTTGTTGAAGTGGTGCCGGAACCCATTGATAAGTGGCAGGATATTGGACCTGACCACTTCAATATACTTGATGCTTTCTATGCTGAGCCGCACAGGTATGCCTATACCTTTCAGAATTATGTCTTTGTCACAAGGGTGATGCAGGAGAGAGAGTCATCTGGTGGAGTGAGGCCCCTCAGGCTGATGGAGAGGAGTGTTTTTAGTGATAGAATGGTAAGTCCCTGCAATTTAATGGGTGATTTCTGATTATAATTCGTTTTGGAGTTGTTCAAATATTTTAAAATTTGTGTATTTCATTTTAATCTTGAGGGCCAATGCATACCATGGTTTTACCTTCTGTTTGAAGATATTTGAGTTTAATGTCCAATGTGGATTCGGAACCTTGCGGCTCTTTCTCATTGGTTCATCCCATCCAAGAGAAACAAAAGCCTGATTTAAGGGTTTCAAGGCTGATGCTTTTTAATCTCATTTTACTTGATAAAGGTCTTTGTACGAGCTGTGCATGAAGCAAAGTGGATGAATGAGATGGAGATCAGCATTTATGACTCATGGTTTGACCCAGTTGTCTCAGTTTTACCTGGGCTTATTCCTGATGGCTTTATCTATCTTAGAGCGAGCCCTGATACTTGCCATCAGAGAATGAAGCTGCGAAGGAGAGCAGAAGAGGGCGGTGTCTCCCTAGATTATCTCCGGGACTTGCATGAAAAGCATGAAAGCTGGCTTTTCCCTTTCCAAAGTGGACATCATGGAGTATTATCAGTCAGTAAGCTATCCGAACAACTGGATTCTTTGCATCCTGACATAAGAGATCGGGTGTTTAATTTGGAAGGTGATCATATGCATTCAAGTATTCAAAAGGTAATATATCTTTTTGTGTAAAGGTTCACATAATTACAATGGATATTAGCTTACTTTCCTATGGTTATATGATCAGGTGCCTGCTTTGGTTCTTGACTGTGAAGCCAATATTGATTTTAGTAGAGATATTGAAGCTAAGGAACAGTAAGATAGCAACTCTTCATCTAAATATCTTCTCTTATAAGCAGTAATATAATATTAAATTCTCCTTTGGTTCAGGTTTATTATGCTGTTGTCGTACTTGCTCTTAAATTATGTATATTCATTGGATCAATTTGTGCTTATGCAGTCCTGCCATTTGATACTTATTATTATTATTATCATTATTATTGTTTTGTTTATACTGGGATAGAGTTCTAAGTACATGCGTTACTTTATATTTGCAAAATTTTCATACTCATTAACTGATTTATAAAACTCAACATGTTACATTATGTAAAACATAGATGGAGAAAATGTACATAATTCATCTCCTGTCTCAAATGGGTATTACTTAGAAATAGTTATTAAAATGTGAATGCGAAAGTTGATTGTCTTTGGAAAAATTATTCACTATCAACTTGGGTGATCTCTACCTGCGTGAACTATCTGTTTATTGGTGTTGGTTTTGCTATGCACAACATATATGTGCTGCTAGTGCTAAAAGTTGTCATTATGCAATGATTTCTAAATCTTGTGTGTTCCATTGAACTAATTATTCAACAATATCCTTTGCGAAGCTATGCACGCCAAGTTGCGGAATTCTTTAAATATGTGAAGAACAGGAAAGAAGTTTCATTTTCACAATCTGGAGACAGTCCTCTCGGCAACCGACAGATCTTGCTGCCTCGCGAAGGTGGATTGTTTTTACCAAATGAAAAGCACTTCCCTCAGTCTGCTCTCAAATCTTTAGAGTTTAGACGAGCAATGTCATTCATGTCCGGACAGTGATTGCATTGCAGCCTTCTTTTCCAAGTACAGGTCTGTAAAACAGTCTTTTTGGTGATGCATCTACGGTGTGTATCTAGTTATGTAAAAATGTTAACCCCCTAGGCCTTTAGAGATGTAGAGATGGTGTGTGTGGTTTAATCCTTTGATAATAGCTAATGTTTGGTAATTGAAGCTTGATTTCTGCTGAAATGGTTGAGATTTATAGTAGTGAAGTTACAATGCTTGCTTTTCCCTTCTTTTTTTTATTTTATTTTGAATATCGGTATAAAAGATAAAGATAATTCAGCAGAAGACCTCAAGGAATGGAAGGGCTTAATAATAAAAAATATCTTGAATTTTGTGATATGTACAACTGCATTCCATTTTGACCTGAAACCAAATTAGGGTTTTTAAATGGGAAAAAAAAAAAAAAGAACAAATGTTTTAACATTGACTCAATTTCGGGTTACGAATAAAAATTCGTAAATGGTAACCCAGCAGTTGCCTTCCGGAAGGTATCATCTATGAGAAGGTTCAACAGGTCAGAGCAAGCTCAAGTCGTCGTAACGTTTGTCACATTCCATCTTATTCTAATTCTATCAATCATTTAATTGATTATAAACGAATATTTTAACTATTGAACCGCTTATAGCAATCTATCTCCCGTATTATTTCAAAAGTGAGATGGTTAAGAGAAAAGAATATTGTTAAATAAATACTTTGTTTTTCATTTTGGGTGGACAAAATGGACATTTATGATCAGTTTCTTTTCAGTTGTCGTCACAAAATGTTCTGTTAGTAATATTCAGCAACGATGTTTTCTTTTCTTTTTTGACCATAACGTTCAAAAGTTAGACAATCGATCGTTGTTAGTGTTGGGGTGAAGACAACTCTCAGGAAAGCTGACAAGACTTGCTGCAAATAATATCGAATTGTTTTTTCTTTTTTATATCTTCCAAAATAAAGTTACTATGAAAAAAAAAATTCATGTTTGAAATAATATTCAAAACGAAGGATAAAGAATATGTTCCATTCACCTTTTATCATCTCAATCAAATCCCACTTATACATCCCTATGAAGATAGTAATTCTGAGCTCCATAGCTGAATATTCTGCATCAAAATGTTCTTGTGAACATGTCAATTCTGGTATAGTGTTTATGTACAGTTTTTTTCAGCCTTTCCTCCTATATCACGCTTTACATATTCTTTTCAATGGCTTTCAACTACTACATAATTTACAATATAAATTACTTTAGCTTCGCATTAATGTGCCTATCCTATTTTCTCTAACAAAAAAAATGTTGTCATAAATCTTAAAACCCTATGCACAATTGCTTTTTTTTTTTTTTTTAAATTCTAATGCTTCAAAAAGGACTTATCAAGAAAGAAACAGTAGAGATTTTCCATCAACATTACCCTATCCCAAGATCAAATGTTGGAGAACTCTGAAGGTCAAAATTTTGCACGCTAAGTGTTGGAACTACATCCTGATTCTGTACTGAGGATTCAGATTTGTGTTTGAGAAGCATGGTAGCTTGGGCCTCCACAGCATCAAGATCAAGATTTGCAAAGAATTGATCATCATGGAACATTTCACCATTAGCATCAAGGATTTCTGCACGATCCAGCTGGAATGATTCTTTTCTGGCAGCATCTGATTGCAAAGAGAATTCTTGTTCTAGGTTGATTGCAGGTATAGATCCGGTCATGCAAAAACTTAATTTTCTTTTCCTACTCTCCAGCATTGTCTCATTTTCCCTCAGAAAATTAGTGGTTATATGGGGCTTTGCTTCTGACATCCTGTCCAGATTCATCTGAAAAGAACCTGAATCTCTCCCCGCAAACTTATTTGAAGAATCTATGTGAGGGGTCTGGAAAGAATATAATGTCTTGACTGAAGAGCTTTTGCTTTCATTCATTCTGCTCATTGAAGTTCCACAATCAGGCGTAGCAGTAATATAAGAACTTGATTCCCTCGCCATTGGTGATTGGCTGAGCAAAGAACGCCTGTTGCATGAAATTATTTAGTGTATATAATCTGCAACTTCACCACAACTGAAGGCTCAAAAATGAATTCAAAAGATACACATGGTTATTTGACTAGATGATGACTTTTGAAGACATGAAGAAGAGACCTAAATGTTGTGCATGGACCAAACCTCCTGTAGACTGCTCAGGAGTTAGTTAAAAGGAAGTAAATGGATGTTTACAGAAAGTAAACGAAGGTTTGAGTTTTTGTTTAACAGCAATGAAGTCCAAATCATGTACAATGGAACAACTATGGACACCAGCATTGGCATCTTTGCCCGACTTTTATCACATTATTCTTTTTTTAAATTATAGTTATGCACATACAAAATAAGATTATGTGATGTGATGGTAATTTGCACAGAAAGGAAGCAGTCTTCTGTCAATGAGGATTCCAACATACTGTAGGACACAAGCGTACAAGAGAGAGAGAGACCTGTAAACTCCCATCATGTCAACTCCACAAGTTTCAGCCTGAGTGCTTGCAGTTGTACGGTTTGTCCTGTCATTTATGAAACTATCATCATACGAACTGTCACTTTTGTCACCTTCCTCATCCACAGATATTTCAGCATCAGAAGAAACCCTGAGCATACAAATTCAGAAAACTTGGCGTGAAGGAAAATTGAGAAAATATAACTTTCTTGTAAGTTTCACGGAACAATTTGTTGCCATACATTATTTATATGGCAGGATGCCAATATCATATTATCCAAAAAATACAAGTTGATAATAAGGAAAACAAGTAAAAATCAAGGTTGGCGGCATGAAACTGATCATCCAAACATGACTTACTCAGCTTCCTCCTCAATGAATATATTGCCATTTTGCTTCCTTTTACCTGAACACAAGAGGTAGTGATTATTCATAATAGTATAAAGTTTGATTGACAAACATACTGCATACTGTAAACCTATACAATACAGGCTTCCCATCAGGGACAAATAACGAATGAAACTGCTCAATGAGAGAAAAGTTCAGTGCCAGAATGGACAACAATGCATCAATTTAAGTTACCTTTACCATGCTTAGTTTGGTTAGGTACAATATTGGAAAAAGATCTATCAAGGTCTACTGGGGCTAATGATTCTTTTTGGTTGCCTTCTGGATTCCTATTTCTCTCCATATCTCCAATTTTCCGCAATCTTTTGAGCTTTCTTACTTGTTCTAAATTTTCTGACTTGTCTCCAGAACTCATAAGCCAATCTTTGCTACAACTACTTTCAGTGGGATTCACCAAAGGAGTATTGGTTTCCTCAGCAGCTGGATTGTTCTCCTTAAGTATAGGAGTTTGAATTTCATTATTAATAGAAGCTGGGAAAGTTCTTCTATGGCCTTTAACATTGATAGCAGTTTCATTTTTGCTAGGAATCGGAGACTTTGGAAGCAGCTCAGCATCCAGTTTCATGGGTGAAGCATCTGTAACCAAAAAAAAGAAAAAAAGAAAAATCATGTAACCATTCAGAAATCCTGAAATTATTTTGCACAAATTAATTAGTCCTATGCAACAGTTAAAGGTAAGCAAACTTTTTATATCAATGAACTTAATACACACACATAAATATAGATATAGATATAGAAACTGACCAATATCATTGATTGGGGACTCCGGAACAATACCACTTTGGATCATATTAGTTAGCCTGGGACTCAGATCAGCATTATCATTGTATTCAACGTCTTGTGAGGATGGTCCCTTGATTTCCAAGCGATCAAGTGCTTCATCAGCACAATATCTTTCACTTGAAAGTCCTTTCTTCAATCCTGGAGTCTCAGGAGCTGTTTCAAATCGATCCAGTATTTTATCTTGCTGGACATTAGACTTAGGTATTGCCAAAGTGACATTTGTTTCACATTGCATCCAAGATGTTATTAGTTCTGCACTGGACTTTCCTTGCACAGTTACTTCCTTGGAGTCTTTACTTGGAGTCCTCATATGGGAAGAATTTTTCTGCAAACAATCAAGTGGCAGTGTGGTGCTGGCATTCGTACACTTAAAATGTAATGCCTCTTTCATTGGAAGTACAGGGACAGACAAAATTATGACATTTCCAAGAGCATTTATAGACACAAAATCTGAACCATAAAGATAGGAGTGAGCTGGAGGACTTTGTTCATGGAAATCTATCACTTTATGCAACTCGGTCTTCCTAGGTGATACGTCACAATCTGTTGCTGACAATTCATAATCTGTTACTTCTTTCAGTGACTTGGGGACAGGAGAATCATCGCAAATTAGTGGATCTGCAACAGCAGTTTAAGAACTGAAAAGATATACTAAACTAAAAACATATGTGCAGAATAGAATGTGGAGTGTAGACTTTAGTATTAGTTCCAATCAAGAATTTACTTCTCTCTATGAATAAACAACCTTGAGAATTGTAAGTTTTGAAAATATTGGTAAATTTCTGTGTGTATTGTACAACTGCAATATATGATAAAAGGAAACGAGAAAATAAATGAGTGGATTAGTGAAAAATAAAATAACCCCTTTTGCTTATTCTTTCAGCATTTTCAACGTTAAATTTTACCATGCACTTTGAAAAAATAATGTTGCAAGTTTCTATTTTAGAAAGAAGTCTTTGAAAAACCTTATGAGTTGGAAATTGAATATTTATACATCTATGGCAAAGGGAATAAACATAGAAATACTAGTGGGTGCACATGCTAAGAACATGTTTTGAATGCTAATTAAGCATAGTTATTAAAGGCGCAAGGCGCACTAAGGTGCAAAGGAGTTGTAGAGCCTAGGCGCAAGGCGCAGATACATGCCTGAGAGAGGTGAGGCAAAAAAATATTTCAAAGAAAATTTAGAAGTAATACTTGATTTCTCTCCGTAAGAAATGTAAAATTGGAATAAACAAATCCAAGAACTGGAACTCGTTCAACAAAATTAACAGTTACTAATCATAACAAATTCAAAATATTTACTCTATCTAACCAAATTAACACTTAATATTCATAACAAATTAAAGACAGTAACAAAAGTGTCAAAAGTTAAAAATTCTCAAATAATCAAAGTCAAGTCAAGAGTTTAACAAGTAAAAAAGGCTGTTCAGGGTATGAACAACTACCAAAAAAGAAAGAAATTGTGAAACTGATACAAAAAGGAGCAGAGTATTATTGTTTAAATAAAAGCAGGAACACTGGGGAATAAAAGAAAAGAAGAGACAGAGAAGAATTAGAGCAACTAGAGACCAGCACAAAGAAAACCCACATCAAGTCAGGATAATAAGGACCAAGTGTGTTGATGCCAGAAATGGAATTACCAGGTGCAGGTGACTCAAGGAGTGGTGACTTCCCATATCAAATTAGAGTTTTAGAATTTCCAAGTAGAATTCATTATTTTTAATTTCTCACTATTAATTTGGTTTATTCTATTTAAAATCCATGGAAACCTTTCCTTTTGACAAACATTTCTGCATCTGTAGAAGACTGCAGTACCTTCTTTATCATTGTGCTCTTTTCCAAATATGTCAACTCCCAAGCAATTACCTGAAGAGATTTCATCCTGCATCCAGTAGACAACTTGTAAGCAAATATGATATATTCTGATTGAAAATGCCATGCACTAAAATTGTATACAAACCTCAATAAAGAAAGCTCTGCCCTCCGTAGAAAAGGATAGATTTTGCAAATATTGCATTGTATCAATCAGCATATTTGTTCTATTAGAATGCATTACTTTATGCACTCTAGAAGGAAATGCCTGGAAATGAGGAAAGGCAATAAGAGATGGCCTCCAAGATTGTTCACTGCTGAGATTGAAGTACTTGGTAATTAAAGCTGCCTCTTCACCATTTAGTTTGTTTCTAAAAACCGGTGTCTGGATAGCATTGTCATCTTTCACTTTCTTTCCACGAGGAATGTACTGTTCAATTGATAGCTTGACAAATTGGACTTCTGGTTTGAAAATATGGGGAATCTGATAGAAAGAAAAAAATATGTAGTTAGGAAGATAAACGCGGTTAACAATGAGAGAGACAAGCAGAAAACTTCTTATAGATCTCACCATCCTTGGGCTAGGATGGAAATTGAAGCTATTTATCCCCCCATTATGCATGTGTTTCTTAATGGCCCTGCCGTTTGCTTGCTTTCGCATATAACCCTTCAACTCAGATCCTTCGCAAGCTAAAACTAGTGAAACCTTGTCAAGGAACTACTCAGCTAAGCAGTGTTTTCAGGGAATGGAATAAGGTGATTTCATCAGCAACCTATGTCATAAAATGCATTAACTAAATGAAAGAAGGATATCAACTCGTCCATCATGCTTTCTTCCAGTTCTCCCCATGCGCTGAATCATTCTTAGTGGTGAGACATTAGCATCAAAACATATTACAAGATCAACTTCCATGATATCCAAGCCTTCTTCACCAATTGATGTGGCAACAATAACATTGTATTTGCCAGCTCGAAATTTCTGTTGGAAAATTAGTAGGTAAATGCTAGGAGCCCAGAGAACAATATAAAAATAACATAAGTACCTCCAAAACAGCCTGTTGAACTTTTTGGGACTGGCCTTTCAATACTTTTCCTGTAAGAATTAGAATCCAGTACTCTGTAAGTCAGAAAAAAGAATTGCACAACAATGCCTTCAAACTTCTGGATGAGAAGGAGGAAATAAAATGTAAGAGTTCCTCTTTGGAAGGAATAAACTCAATTGCAAACAGAAAGCAAAGAACTGAACTGCTAACCTGAGCTTTGACCAATGAATTCAGTTGCTTTAACTATATCACCAATGTTTGTTAGTGCATTCATTATATCCCTGGACATCAGCATAATTATACAAATAAAGTTCTTTCCAGTAAGTGGAGGATTAAACTTATAATGAAATGAACTTGTAAAAATCTTTTCCTACCTTACACTTCCTCTAAAATTGGAGAAAATTATCACCCTTGAGTTCTGGGGGTCCTTTGTTTCTGCAACAACACGATTAGCTATTACACTCACCGGCAGATAACAGAACTCTCAATACAGATCAAAACATGAGATGTCAAATTGTCTGATCATCAGGATTTTGATTTATGACCACATTCTTTCAACATTTGGTATTAAAAATTTGAAAGCACTAAAATTTTCATATTGTTAGCAAGTTCCAGCAAAATAAACTAAGGAAAAAGGAAATCAAAGATCAATAGGTTCATTATTCTCTAGATACAATCTGGATAGTTTTCTCATTCAGAAGTCCCTTCCCAGTTATAGGGCTGAGGTAATGTTTTCAACTTTGTTGAATTGACTACCACTTTGGGAGATTTTTTTTTTAATTTTTTATTTTTCCTTGGGTTCAGAGATTGCTTCAGAGTGCAATTGCAATCTTGACCTGGACATCAGTGTCCTTTTTCTTTCAAAATCTTACTCTTGTTTCTCAAAATGACGTCTACGTTTTCTTTCCACTGGAGATGAATAAATATTTTCAATTCCACTTCTTTCACATTTGTATATATTTCATGTTAACATTCACGTCAACTCATTCCTTGTTATTCTATTAAACTTATCATGGTTAAACTTAAACCTGAAGGTCAAAAGAATTTGTAGGATTGTTCAGATCACTATTCCTTGATGTAAAAGAAAGATGACATCCCACTTACTGAAATGGTCCACCAGGACTTCCAACATTTTTGACAATTTGGGACTAGGTGCACCATGAGACAAGCTTTGCTGCATTGACAGCTTTACTTTTCTAATGTCTTCATTTCTAGTCATCAGTCTTGCAAATGGCCTGCAACAATCAAGTTTAAACAGCTTGAGATCATTTGATAAGCAGTCAATAAACGAAAATTTGACCTTCAATACCAAATACAAGAAATTAAACATGTTCGTACAAGATGGTTTATTTAGACTCAAGCAGCACGCAGAGAAATTCATTTGATCAAATCAAATTCCTGTGTCAATTCGTTGTCAACTAACTAAGCAAAGAGATCTAAAATTAATCAGTGGAAGGTCCATTTTTTTTTCTTTTACAAAAAAATTAAGTATCTCAATTTTTATTATAAAACATCCTATACTAGTGGTCCTATTTCATTCAGCTTATCTAGGTCCAAGTAAGAAAAGAATTACAGCCTCCGTAAAAACCAAGCTTTGATGCTTCAATGAAAAGACTAAATAATATTGGAAAGCAAATGGATATTTTGGCCACATTAATGTGTAAGGGCTACCATTAACTAGATTTCTATGATCCTGCAATGAAAGAGTTTGATCTAAAACAAATTACATCTGATCACTTAATAAGCAAAAGTCAAAGTAATCCCGAGACATATTGCTTAAGTTCATAGCATTACGTCAGTAGAGAATGCACAGGAAATACCCTTGTTTCAGCTTTTCTTCCAGCATCTCATATGCTGGGCTTATTCCATGACTTGAAAGTAGCTTACGAATGTGGTAAAGAGTAATAAGACCCGCAAAATAAGCTTCAATTTCTCCATATTTGTTCTGGGCAAGTTCTGGTGGAGGTGCTTGCCGAAATTTATCCCTCGAATTAAGTAAATCAGGAGGGCTGAACTGTCATTTGTCAATAGGAAAAGTAAGGAAGCCAGATAGAATCTGATGGTTTGCACAAGAAAATAGCAGATGCTGAATAAAAGCTGTATGAGAGAACCATTATAGGCATCCTAAATGCAACTTGGAAGCGACAAAAATTGTCAAAAGAACAGCATCATTTGTGGTTAGATTGGAACGGTGAAATGTTCAAAATTGTTGAGTACAGAAAGTGAGTACAATTATTTAATGAACTTCCCTGACTGTATTAAGCACTTCTAACAAGACACGCCAATATTATTCAGCAAGTACATTGATACAAACATTTTATGGCATGAGAACTGATAGAATAATGAACAAAAGAGGCACATCAATCCACTAGAGCTAGGAAAGTTGGAGAAAAATTTATAATTTAGAGAACCATACAGTCTTATAATCTCTATTTTGGAGAAGTCCGATTGCAGAGAGTCTAGCCACATATGGTCGTATCACTTCCAATAGCTGTTTACTTACATCAACAGCATCTTTCCCCAATGCAACCTGGAAGATATTAACTTTATTAATATACTTAGGTCAAAAGCAAATCTGGATTTATGAACTATTATATACCTCAATCATCTCAATCTTTCTGTTATGAACATATGGGCTGACATCAGGATCATCTTCATTACGATATTCAAGTGTTGAGATATGTAAATTATCAATAATATGCTGGATGGCCTGTTGCTTTGCTGCACAAAGAGGATTTAGCACAAGGATTTAAACCAATATAGAAAAACTTTTTCCAGAAGCAGAATCAAATTAAAATAAGTGGAACTTACATCCGGGTGTTGCAGTCAAAGCTAATATTCTTAACTGCACTGGTACTGCCATCAACTGCAAATTGGAGGAATTGGAATCACTAGCATCACAACCAATTTTTGCTAATACAACTAAGAAGGTAAACATAACAACAAACCTCACGAACTGCCACACAGTAAGAATAATTTCCTAATGCACGATGAGCCTCATCAATCACCAAACACACCAGGTATCTTACAAAACATGTGCCTGCAATAATTTGCTCCATGGTAAAAATTCAGTGGTTGAAACACGGTTGAAACACAGTTGAAGAATGTTTTGCAGATAAGTCTCCACATACAAAGAATATTTTAGGTCTACAAAATTCTTGCATAATGTAATGCAGCACAATGCTTTTGCTATCAGTAGGGATATTAAAGTATAATTTAGAGAATTACCAGATTGAATATCCTTCTCAAGAACTTGTGGAGTAACAAAGAACACTCGTTTCGTTTTCCAAAAGCATGCCCTTTTTGTAGGACTTAGCTGACCTGTCATATCAATTGTCCATTCCTGCAATCAGTTTATAAATAATTGTGATAAAGTAAAGCTCCCAATCAGAACTAATGTGTGAGAAACCATTCTGTTGATAAGCAAAATTAGCATCTTACTTGTGGTATTCCCACAATGTTATGACAAGCTTCTATTTGTTGCACTACAAGTGGTCGAGATGGAGCAGCAAAGACTATTTTCCCTGCAATGAACAGACCACATATACCTGTCAAACTTGAACAAACCACAATGCAAGATACAAGAACATTCAGGCTGACATAAAACTAGACCAAAATCAATTCTTCCATCTAAACTCTCAAGACAAATAAGAAGCAAATGAACTTGAACATATCCTAGAGCCATTCATACCTTATATAGATGCATACTAGAGTACCTACAAGGAAAGAAATTAAAAACTACTCAAAAAAATAATTCAGAAATGCAGAACTAACCTAGCTCAACTGTTAATTTTAAAATTTCAAGTAGCTCAGACAATTAGACATTAACTGTTGTAGATTAACCTGTTCAGCTATCCTCATGTTATTCTGTTTTCTAAGAGATTCCTTTCCCTTCACTATCCTCTACTTGGTTCTAGAGGAAAGATAATTGCTAAAGATTGCTATTAGAGTTGGCTTTTAGCAATTTCATATCCTTTTCTTACTCTCATTCTCTTCAAGTGCAAAAGATGAGCTTCTGGGTTTTGTGGTAAAACCATAACATATCAAGAAAACGTGTTTATATGATCTAATAATGGAAAATAACAGAATGCAACTCAGAATCATGAGGAAGTTGAGAGCAGGACATATTAGTGCTCCCATCTTACCATCTGGAAACCATCGAAAATAGTTATACATAACAACTGCAGCAATAAGCGTCTTTCCAAGCCCTGTTGGTAATGCCACCAATGTATTTGAAAATAGTGCTGTCCTGGTCATGGCCAATTGATAATCACGAAGTGGAACGTTAACTGCAACATGGAAATACACAGAGAAATGGAGAAGGGTGAGTCTATTGCCGTGGTGTTTTAAAGTGATTCCTTCCGAGAAAAAAGAAAAAAAATAATAAAAAAAAGGCAACTCTACCATACATTATAATCACAAGTTTCAGTTCAAAAGATCAAAAGTAAAGCACATACAAAAAGCTTCCTGGTACAAATTAAAGAAGCATATTATTCACAAAATGATGAAAATGTGCAAATATAAATAACATAAAATATTAAGGCTTTAAGACTTATATTCCTATCCTTTTTAGCAATGTACACATCCATCCCATACCAACTAAACCACCAAGGAATCACATTAAGAAGAAAATTAAAGAGACGTGATAGTCAAAACTTTTAATTTTCTTAAATTTAAGATAATTGTTTACAAATAAATAAAAGTCACAGATGATTTCTAATTCCTCAATTCATCCAATACTTGCCCAGACACTGACAATCACAATATTTCAGAAAGCAAGGAACTTTTTTAGCAAAGGTAGATTATTCACCAATAGCCACAGGAAAAGAATAAAAATTTGAATTTTTAGAATTTATTTTCTGAGTGCCATTTCAGTAGAATTCAAACCCAACAAAAAATATATAGAGAGAATCAATTCTTCATTCACAATTCCACCCAAGAAGCAATAGAAAAAGAAATTGCAAATATGACCTGGGTATATCCAAGTTTTAGCTGTCTCAGGATCAATCTCAACGTAGCTCACCCTTTCGTCATCATTACCCTCAAACCCAACTTGCTGATTTAAATCATCAACCATTGAATTCCCAGGTTGGGGCCGAGGACCCAAACCTTTCCCAATAAACATATCTAGAGTGGGTTGCTTACAAGCCCAAGCCTTTTTCACAGTCTTATTAGTAAAACATAAATTAGAATTTTTATAAATGTTATTCAAAGGGCGAGAATGAGAAGAAGAAGAAGCAAATTTGTTAGGCAGTGATGTTGAAGGATTGTTGGCGCTTTGACATGCGACATCAATTTCTCTCACAGCTGCTTCCCAGTCGAATTCCTATAAACAGAAACACACAGAGGAATAGTTAATTAGAGAGAAAGTGAATTTTAATGTGAAGTTAAATTCAAAGATTGAAGAGTGGAATTGAAAATACGTCGTCGTCGTTGTTGGGGACATGAAGAGGACTTGCAGAGGTCATCTCGACAAATGAGGGATGGATTTCGAAAATAATCTTTGCTTTTGTTTTGATTTGATTTGATTTGGGGATGGAATGGAAAGAGAAGAGAAAGCAAAGAAACCCTCGAAAGAGAGTGAGAGAGGAGGGATTAGTGAAATTGGCGGTAAATTGAAATTAACGAAGTCCAGAGCTTTTGGGCCGAATTAGGGCCAGAACTAGCAACCTTTTTTTTTTTTTTTGGGTGGGGGTGGGGGTAATGATAAATTTCCAATGTTTACTATTTAGCTGTGTAACTTAAAAATTTTTGCAATTAAGTACATAAATTAAAAAGAAAGCAAGTAAATGGTCTATGCTGATACCTGAAATCTCATCGGATCGAAGTGTTGTATATTTTTATGCGGCCAGTAATCAACTTTGGATAAATTAGGGATTTCATGTATAGCCCGAGGGTTTATACAGGAAGTGACTAGATGCTAACAGAAGTAGACATACAAAATTTTTCATATGATGACTTCATATAAGGCATGTAAGCTATGATGGGCATTAGGAAGGTAGAGAAAATTCATTTTTAGCCGGCAAGTTTTTAGCATATAGCTTGATTTTTTTGTTTAAGGGGTCACTCATAATGTTGTTGGACCTTGTAAGAAAAAACAGATACATGAGTAGGGGTGGCCATGTAACAGTTTACAGAATCGAAACCGCTAGTTTAAAATCATTGGGAATTGAAATTGGAATTGCTGGGAATCAGAATCGATCCGAACTAAAATCTGAACTAGTGGCCTACAGTTCGGTTCCAGTTCAACCATTTTTGGAATCATGAATCGATGATTTCAAGAATCGATTGGAACCGTTGGAACCAATGGTTCTAACAAGTGGTTCCAAGAAGATTTTATATTTTATATCAAATGGCTGGAAGAGACAGTTCCACAGGTTCGAAACAATGATTCCAGCATTTTTTTATTTTTCAAATAGTTTTATAAAAGTTTTAAATTACTCATCCTAACAACTATAAATAACTGCACAACGGCTCGTTTTAAAAATATTTATGAAAAAATAATTTTTTAAATTTATTATAAATACCATTTTCTGTGTACAATCCTTTTACACAAAATTTTCCCTATTGTCTCTCTACTCTATAGTATTCTCTACTCTACAATCTCTCCAGTTTTCATTTAATTGCAAAATAATTTCTCCAAACTCCAGTATCCAATTATCAAAGAAAATGAAAATTTATATGATCTTTACGACGGGCCCTCAACGGGAACATCATCCTGTGGTGGAAATAGCAATTAAAGTAAAAGGGGTGAAATTTTTACAAGGTAAGTAGAAATTATGTGGGCTTTGATTTCTCTAAATCTCAAGAGGATATGTAGACAACTCAATTTTTGAAAGAAAAAAAATTAAGTTTAAGCCCTTTTTTTTAGGAAAAAATAAGTTCCTAACTTTTTTAAATAAAAAATAAATTAAGCTAGAGATTTCTTTAAAAAAATAAATTAAGTTCAAGCACTTTTTTAATTTTTTAAGGGTATTATTTTTAATAAATTATTTTACAAATTTTTAAATTTTAAATTTTGAAGAAAAAATGTTCTCTAATTTTTTTTTTAACAATTATGCAATTCATTAAAAAATCGATTGGAGAACAGGTCAGAATCATCGACTTTGGAACCATTAAATAATCAGAACAAAAAATGTAACCGTTTAATTTCAAACCGGAATTGAAACTATCAATTTCCGATTTGGTTCTAATTCTAAATTTTTTGAAACCAAAATCATTGGTTTCGAAACCGAAACCAGCGGTTCTAGAACCATAGCCACCCCTATATGTGAGTTGTACATTTAGTATAAAATAATTAAAGACAAGAACGTAACTGGATATATAGTTAATTCATCTAGTGAGAACATTTTTGAGAATGTATTTTACCGGATCCTCATCTCCAAAAACAAAAGCATAATTTAAAAAATAAAAGATCACATCTTACTAAATGGAAACATAAATGACCAACTACCAATTGGTCCAATAGGATGAGACGCTAGATCCCTTAAGCAACATTCAGGATTCGAACTTTGGTGTTGTAAATGGAGAAAATTAGGTTGAAAGGATGGCCCCTATAATTGGTTGTTGTAGAATCTGAATCCAAATTAGTTGAACCTTGGCATTGTAAATGAAGAAAACTAAATTGGGAGTGTCGCCCCCTAATGGGTCAATGCAGATTCAAAATCCTAATCAATTGTGCTGGATACCGAGTGGTCTAACACAAAAAAATGCAACCCATTTCTTCAAACTACCCATTATAATTTCACAACAATAGCTTACTCATCATAAATAATAACTCTTATTTCTTCAAAAATCACTTAGTCTATGTTTGGAAAAGATAGGAAGGAAAATAAAAAAGAATTTGTACTATTCATTTTTCCTCCTTATTTTCCATCGTGTGTTTGGATTGGAAGGAAAATAAGAGAGCAAAAGGAAAATAAAATTACTTTACTTTGTTTGGAAAAACTCAAATTGTAGAGAAAAGAAAATGATATTATTGTAAATTTACATTTGTACCATATATTGCGCATCTTGTAATGAAGTTAATGAGAATGATAAATAAACCCACTAGAATTTTAAGATTGCACATCAACACGTTGCATATAAAAAAAAGGAAGAAAATGATTCAACTTTCAATTTTGCTTTAATTTTTTTTGAAAAAAATTTTTGCTTTAATTAATACACTATAATTAAACATCATTTTTTATTATAAGAGAGCATGCCACCTGTTAACGTGTTGTGCTATTGATCTCAAATCAATGAGATAAAAGATCAAGAGGTATGATTTTTAAAGCAAGATTGTGGGGTATTCTTGTAATTTTAGGTAGCATAGTGCAATATTCCCTCTTCATTTGCATATTTTCTCTCTGATTTGGAGAGACTCTAATTATGTAGGCCCTCAAGGAAAACAAAGACCAAATTCCTTCCTTTAAAATTTTCTATCCTTTCCCAAACATGTGAAAGTTATTTTTCTTTGATATTTTCCATCCATATTTTATTTCCTCCCTTAAAATCCACTCTTTCCAAATAGACTATCAAAGTCTTTCTTTGAAAAACAAATCATCAAAAGGTCAATGTGATATAATCAGGTACAAGAGACTTAAGGGTGCTTCTCAATGTTCCTTGATAGAATTGAGCGCAATTTCAACATTGTCACCATTAGTGATCTTCATGTTGTCGTCAATACTTGATCTACTTTAATTGTTTGTAGTTTTATTTTTTAGCATATATGAAGAAGGTCTCATGAATAGGCTTTCAAGTTGTGGAGCTAGTGCTCTGTAATTCATTAATAAACTTCTACATCTCTAGCGAAATCAATTGAACCAAGCCATTTCAATGATGCTAGCTTTAACATCAGAGTTTCCATCTATTTGGTTTTGCATTGCAATTACATGACTTCAAGAGAGATTTTTGGTTTTGCATTATTATAGCAACAAAAACTCAAAAAGGGGAGAGAAGAAGTATTGTTGTAAAATAGTGAACTATTTCAAAAGGATTATTGTCCTATATTAGATGTGTAGCTTATAATTAAACTCTCTTTATTTTGCTACTAAAGAACAAAATAGAGGCATGAGCTTGAGCACTAGCATCATGCCATAAGCCTAAGTTAAGTGAAAATCGATGGATTTTTCCCCTTGCGTGCAAGTTAGATGTGAGAGCTCAACCCATGCAGACATTTTGTGTCTAAATTTAATTTAATTTTTTTGAAATTAAATTAAATTAAAAGTTTATATATACTAGTCCAATTTTTATTTATTGCTACAGATTTTCAACTCTACTATTTTTGCTATTAGCCATTTAGTATGTGGCCATAAATACCTCCCTTACTAATCTTTATAAAAACACAAAAATTATATTCTCTCTTCTTCTGTTGGGTTCTTTTCTTTTTATTTTCTACTACTTATGTCTCATATTAAATTAAAAGAGCTTGTTGGATCATGAGAGATATACTTCTGTGTGGATGAATTATCCTTAAGGACAATGTTAAACATGCCTTAAGCTATAGTTGTTGTGTCTATTTTTTTAAATTGATTATTTTCTGAACAACCTTTAGAATAATTATGGACGCTACAACTCTTATTGTTGGTTTCGCTACTATTACCATTGATGATGTGTGGCCAGAAGTTCCTACTAATGGTATTATGAGTTTTTCTGTTTCCCTTCTAGCTCTACCTACTGTCTTATTTTCAAAGTCATTCCTCAACATTGTAAAAATCAAAGTCTTCAATGGAGATAATTTCAAAAGGTGGCAGAAGCGAGTCTTCTCCATGCTGGA
The DNA here is from genome assembly GCA_947857235.1 of Jatropha podagrica. Taxonomy (NCBI): domain Eukaryota; kingdom Viridiplantae; phylum Streptophyta; class Magnoliopsida; order Malpighiales; family Euphorbiaceae; genus Jatropha; species Jatropha podagrica. The sequence goes on along the minus strand of CANUEP010200771.1, from coordinate 20,665 downwards.
CATGGAGTGGCATTTGTAGTCACAAACCCCAAACCATCTAACATCTCATTCAAATAATTCAAATTATGGATTAATGCTAATAAGGTTTAGTAGGCACATTGTCATTAGTACTCTCTCTAACGAATTGCTTTATATTTACTATGCTCATAAGGATATGGAGGAAATATGGGAATCAATGATCACAAAACACAATGCTAAAGATGTTGGAAAGCATAAATTAATCATTGGCAAGTATTACAAGTGGGAGATAGTTGAAGACAGACATCAAAGTTCAAATTGATGAATACCATAAACTTTTGGAAGATCTCAAATTAGAAAACATCAACTAGCAAGAAAAGTTTATGGCTAGTTTGCTTATTAGAAAACTTCTCCAGTCTTGGAGTGATTATAAGAACAAACTTAAGCACATGCACAAACAACTTTCACTTGCTGACCTCATCACACATACTATAATTGAAGACACCAATAGAAAGAATTTAAAATCTACCAAAGGTAAGAAGATTACCACTCCCAATTTACTGTAAGGAAAATAAAAGATATGATAACAAACTTGACTTCAAGCCAAAATGTAATGATGCATGAAAATATTAAGCATTAAAGAAAGGCTAATCAAGTGAACATTGGGAAAATAAAATTAGTTTTTTTTTATTTTATAAACCAATTAGTAGTCCACTTTGTAAAATTTATTTTACTTCCCAATAGAATCACCAATTGTAAGACCCCAACTCAAGCGTTGAGTCCAATCTGCTAAACAAGATCCAAAAGCTCATTTGGGTTAGATTCAAGGAAGGATTTTGTAGAGTTTACATTTAAATTTTATTTTCAAGGTAAAACTTAAGAAAAACCTTTGTTTGACTCCATTTAATAAAAGTGCACTAATCGAGAAATCAAGAAGGATTCATGACTAGATTTTAATTAAATATTCAATTGATTGGCCTTGGGGAAATGTTCAATCCCAAAACAAAAAGTAGAATTAAGATGAATAAGGATGGTATATATTGGAAAGTAATAAAGAAAAATGATACATGAAAGCGATAAAGAAATAAAAAGAAATAAATAAAACTAATTACAAGATAAGGAAGCATTACCTCTAACCCCTTGATGGAGATTCTAGGGCAATCACACATCTCTCGATCTATAAGAAAAAGAGAAAGAAAAAGAAAGAGAGTTTTGGAGATTTTATCTGCATCTTGATTTTAGAGACTCGAGTTTATCTGTTTATCCCTTGGAATGGAAAATAGGACCAAGTAGTTTTACCCATTGTAAAACGGGAGTTGGTTGATTTTAGTTTCAAAAAGGTTTATTGAAGACCAATTTATCATGTTTTCAAGGCATTGAATTGCTGTTTTTATTAAAAGTATCCTATTGTTGGATTGTCGAATGTAGAAAAGAAGGTTGTTTAGATGAGAATAATATTTAAAACTATAGTGATATAGAGGACTTATTTATGCCTGTTGGCAAGACCTACGATTTTGACCGGATGGTGAACTAAAGGCGGCTTGGCTTCTCCTTCTTCTTTGCAGGACGGGGGATGTTGTGACATTCCCGGTTTCAAGCTTGAGCTTGACTTAGATTTCAAAAGTGAAAACTCTAAAGCAAGTGAGGTTTAAGAGGCCATGGAGGACATAAACCCATAACGGCTTTCTAGTGAAGGCTTGTTGAGCCAAAATTTTCACCGCTATATGGTATCAATTATTAACTTGGGAGGACAGATATTCCTCAAGCTTTGTTTTAGAAACTGTTTTTAACTAAGAAAAAATTTTCACTATTCACTTTGCAAATTGCTAGTGTTTGACAATATAAAAAATGAGAGTAAATTCATTTTTAGCAAAACTTGTGTCCATATGATTGTAATAAGAGCATTCAAAATTTATTAATTTTTCATTAAGTAATGGCCTTCGACAGATCCCCTTAGGACTCCCTTGAATTGGAGGACTAGGCTATAAATATTTATTGGAGTTACGGCTACATTGGGTACATTATAAAAGAAATTAATTTAAGAAGTTTTCCCAAAATGCTACATGATTTTGGATATTCATGCTTATATACCTTAAATGTTCATCTTTTAAAATTTTCATTTTTCATCGAAATTGAATGGTAAAATTTTAAAGAAAATAAAATTATCAACTTAACAGGAGAGAACAATAACAAAATTTACTATCATATATGAAGAATTTGTGAGAATGTTATTTTTAGAAAAGAAAACTGGATACCCATTACTTGTCATTATAAGAAAATCACTAAAATGGAAATTTAGAAATGGATGAGTCAGTTTATTAGAAACAGAATAGGCTCAATATGTTTGAATGCTTCTAGGAATGGATTGGAAACAAATTTGAAGCAGATATTTTAGAAACATGTTATGCAAAGGACATTTCAAAATCAACATGTCTGTCATTTGATTAATTATATAAAAATCATTGTAATTCCATTAAAGTCAATCAAAATCTATAAAAGAAATTTCTCTAATTCCATCAAAATCTAAGTAGAATTCTAGTGGAATCTGTGGAGATTTTAGGACATCGTTCAATTTCATCAAACCCAATAGTTATTTCAAAATCTAACACAATCCTAATCTAATACACCCCTAAATATGCATAAGTCAAACATCCATCCAATAATCTCGTAAAATGATGAGTTGGTTGGGTATGAAAAAGTCTAGCTAGCTTGATTCTTTCTTTTACATTTTGTGATATATAACATTTATAAAGTTTATAATTTTAGTTTTTCATATCCGTAATAGAAAAGATTGATTTTACCATATTAGTAAAACTTAATTTTCTCCAGAGCAAATGCATAATTTGCACCTTGTGTTTTATATGAAAAATCTTATGCCCCTATAGTTTACAAATAACCTATTATAAATTTGTAGCTTTCTACTTTGTATCTACTACATACCTCGTAACAATGGAATGAAAAAGTAAAAAGCACATGTTAAGAGAGAGAGAGAGTGCCTTTTAAACATTAAATCTAACAACTTTTGTATTCTTATATCTTTTTCTTCCTTTTTTAAATTAAAGAAATTCAGAAAATTATGTTTTTTGGTTTGAAGAAGAAAACTGTAAAATTTTATTTCTATTCTTTAACATGCAATAACTCTTTCTCTCTATAAGAACATCTCTTTCTTTATGTGGGTTTCGATTTTTTTTTCGCTTTTCTTTTTTTATTCTATGTTTCTCTCTTTCTTTAATCTCTTTCTTTAATAGTAAGAAATAAGCAATGTACAATGATGGTTGGAGAGAAAGAGAGAAGGACAGAGAAAAAAAAATCCTATGCACTATCTATATCAATCACTTAATCTTTTTGAGGTTGGAAGTAGTATGACTATTCAAAATTATGACATGCTCTACTCTCTCAATTTCTTCATTGTTTCTCATCAAGTTTGTCTCCAAAACACATAAGCACCAAAAGAAAAAAATAGAGGGATGAAATTTATCTACAACATGAACAGATAATTGTCCAAATTTTGACTACAATTCAAATCTGTTAAGGAGGATTTGTGAAACCCACTAAAAGTATAAGAGTATAACTGAACTCGAGAAGGATGAAAGATATTATGTAATATTTCAGTGGAGAGCTGCCATGTAGTGTTGATATTTTTCTCTTAGGTGTCATTTTTATTTTTGTGGTGTTGATATTCCCCAGAGAAGAAGATTGGAACTGGTTATATTTTTTCCTTAGGCTCTTTTGAATTATGCAATTTATATTTTTTATTTTTTATAGTTTATGTTAAACAATTTATTTTATTAAAGATAAAAAGAAGTTAGAATTTTAATGTCAGAGCCTTTTTGCCAGCTCAAGGCGAGCTAACTCATGTATAATAATAGTTCAAATGAGGTATCTAGTAGATACAAAATAGAAAACTACAATGTTACAATAGGTCATTCGCAAATTATAAGGAGTTTCATGGTTTTTTACGTAAACTACAGGACATAGTATGCATTTGTCGGCTTTCTCCATATAATCTCAACTATGACTTAATTTGCTCATATAAATATAATAGTGAGGCATTGCATACTACAATGGTTAATCGCTGAAGCTGTTTTTAACAATAAGTTTTTCAATAGCCAGTCAAAATGCTAAACACTATTTTTATAGCACTTGGTAACATAGCGTTTGAATTAACTTTTATAAGTTAATGTAATATTTTATAAAAAATTAACCCATAAAACGTTTAACTTTTACTATTTTCTGAAAACTAATTAAACTGGTAACAGCTAAATGCTACTAAAATAGTAAAACTGCTAATAACTATCAAAACAATTAATTTTATTGAACAAACACTAAAGTTTCATATCATTATGAAAAAAAGGTTCAACATAGAATATAGGATAACAGAAAATTAAAATTTTTTACTTATGAAAAATTTGTTAGCACTGACGATGATTTTTTGTTCAATTTTGATAAAATTGGAACATAATTAGTTTGAAAAAAAAATTCATAAATTAATAACTTCTCCACTTTAAAATTTGGCAGCTTCTTAATTTCAAAATGTTGTATGTGCTTTGGAATTTGATTTAATTTTATATTATTTTTTAGTATTAATTTAGTGAATCATTAGACAACTAAGAATAATTACAATGTGTTGAATTGAAGTTTTCTAAGATTGACTATATCTTTCAATTCTCTCTCTTGTGTTAGATTAGTTAGTGGAGTTCCAACCAATCAATTAGATGTTGATGGCTTTTAATTGGGTGGTCGTGGCCATATGTATATCGACATGGCCATCCACTCTTGATCGACTTGCAAATTGTTGTGCACCGTTTCCACCAAATAGAGATGAGATGTCTATTGTTTCTTGTACGACTTCAAAATTAATGTCGTTGTAAAAGGAGAAATTTCCTATCAAGGCTCCAACTACACAATGAGTCTCCCTTTATACCATCTCAATCATGACTTTAAGTTTTCCAATATATATATATATATATATATATCTAAACACGTTATGATGCATTTAGTTGAATAAATAGATATGGCTGATAGCCAACAATATCAAATTGCACTAAATAACGAATGTTTGGTAAGAATTTAATTAATGATTAACAACTGACAAAATTTGTAATTAGCTACTAATTATTAGTTATACTTTAAAATTCTATCAACTATAGAAGTTTTTAATGGCCATTTCATATTTTAGCAGTAATGCATATAATAATTAACAATGATATTCATTAGCTAACTAAGTATTAGCTACTAGTTACCAGCAATTAGTAACTTTGTCAGCTATCAAGTGTCATAGACAATTGAATCAAACATGTGTTAGAAATCAATTTAGAAAATTCTAGGTATTAGAAAGCAATCTAAAAAAATCTAAGTTACTCTTAAAATATCTAGACTAATGGAGAATCATGTAGAATTATCTAGATAAAGAAAAATTTAGAAAATAATAATAATAAAATAAAAAAAATGTAAACTGACTTACATAAGTCGATGAAGAAAGCCTATAAAAGGCTTGTGCGAGTTAATGAATGAAGTAATAAACTAAGCAAATTACCACAATATTCCTTGAAAAAATTCTCTTTAGTCCTCAATAATATTACTAATTTAATTTAATCCATATACTATTTCACCTTCTTCAATTCCATTCAAATATAACCAACACCTCAAATTATCTACCCCATCTTCCTAAAAAATTTAACTTGATATCAGAGCCTCGATCAAACACTAGGCATAATCAAACTTTCCACTCTTCAAATATCACATTACCTAAATAACCTTCACACCATAACCTAATCACTATGGTTTCTTCTTCAACTAATAATTTGCTACTGATATTTTCTAGAGAAAATTTTGTTATTGGGCCATTAGAATAAAAACATATTTTATTTCCTAAGAATTATGGGAAATTGTGAAAGAATGAATAACAAAGCCAAGCAGTTCAACTCCAAATGCATAAGAGCAAAAAAGGCAAGAAGAGAAGAAGAAAGATGTAGATGTTTTGTATTACATCCAAATGGCATTGGCAAAATTAATTTTTCTAAGAATTGTTGGAGCCAAGTCTGCTAAGGAGGAGTGAGAAACGTTGAAGGAGGAGTTTCAAGACAGTATTAAGGTACGTATTGCTAAACTTCAAATTCTACAAAGAGATTTTGAAAATTTAAAGATGAATGATTCTGAGACCATCAATGAGTATTATTTTGAAGTAAAAGAAATAGTAAATCAATCAACAACACATGGAGAAGATATTTCCAATAAAAAGATGATTGAGAAAATATTGGCCACTATTATTGAAAATTTTGATCCATTAGCAACGACTATTGAGCAGTTTAAGGATTTAATCACTTTATCTGTAACTGAGCTGGTTAGGTACTTAGAAGCTTATGAGCAAAGATTGAGAAGGCATGATCAAAATTCTGTTGAAATCGCCTTTCAATCTAAACTAAATATAAGGTCTCAAAAATCTAAATTTGGAGGTAAAAAAGATTTAAAGAGTTTTCTAGAAGTGAAGAAAATAAAAGAGTAATCAAAATCAAAGTAAAGACAAGTATCCCTATGCCCAATATGTAAGAGAACCAATCATCTCGAGAAAGATTGCTTCTTTAGAGAAAACAATCAATGTCGACACTATAAAAAATGTGGCCATCTGGAGAAAGACTGTTGATTCAAGCAAAGATATCAAGCCAACTATTCTAAAGAAAAAGATCATCTTTTCTATACATGTCATTTAGCCATGGAATAAAAGGAAGAAAAGAAAAGTGAAGCCTGGTTTTTAGACAGCGGGTGCAGCAATCATATGACTACTAATAAGGAAGTCTTCCACAAGCTAGAAAAGACCTTAAAATTAAAAGTGCGACTAGCAATAAACATCTTATCGACGTTAAAGGCATTGGTACTCTTGCAATTAATACAAGAAAAGGTACGTAATTTATAAGAGAAGTTCTTTATGTACCAGATTTAAAAATAAATCTACTCAGTATAGATCAGATGATGGAGAGAGGTTATGAACTCAATTCCAAAGGAGACACATGCACCATATATGATAATAAAAATAAAAATATGGTGATTGGAAAAATAAAAATGCAATAGCAAAGAAGCTTTCCCATTCACTAGCAAAAATTGACACAGTTGTGGTGGCACAAGAAGATCAATCATGGTTATCACATCGAAGATCTAGTCACTTCAACCTTCATGGACTAAAGATACTTCATCAATTAAAGATGGTAAAAGACCTGCTGACAATTCGAGTAAGTAATCAAGTATGCGGAGGATATCTTTTAAGCAAGCAACACAGGAAACCATTTCCAAAAGGAGGTTCATAGAGAGCAAAGGAAGTCTTGGAGCTGATTCGCACCAACATTTGCAGGCCAATGAAGAAACCATCCATTGGTCAACATAAGTATTTCATTCTTTTTGTTGACAACTGTAAAAGAATGAGTTGGGTTACTTCATGCAAAAAAGGTAAGAAGTTTTCGAGATCTTTAAGAAATTCAAGAATTTCGTCGAAAATCAAAGTGGCAAGAACATTAAAGTAATAAGAAGTAATCTTGGCAAAGAGTATATTTCAAAGGATTTCGAAAAGTTCTATGAAGACAAAGTCATCGATCAACAACTTACCATTGGATATGCTCCAGAGCAGAATGGCGTATCTGAAAGAAAAAAAGAATAGTTATGGAGATGGCACGATTAATGCTTGAAGAAAAATGTATTCTAAAGACATTTTGGGTAGAAAACAGTCTACACAGCACTCTAACTACTTAATCGGTGTCCAATAAAAGCAGTACAAAACAAGACTACTATAGAAGCATGGAGTGGAAAGAAGCCATCAACTCAACACTTAAGAGTTTTCGGATGCATTTGCTATGTTCACATAACAAAAGAAAAAAAGCACAAGCTAAAAGGAAAGACAGAAAAAGGAATCCTTCTCTGCTATAGTAAACAATCAAAAGACTATTGAGTTTACAACCTAAGAACAAAGAAATTAATCGTGAGTTGAAACATTGAATTTGATAAAGATGGAACTTAAAATTGAGAAGAAAATAAAGTCAAGAAGCAAATCATGGTCCCAAGGATTTCAAGATCAGAGGAACACCAAGAATAAGAATGAGGGACTTCATCACAATAATCACTAAAAGATGAGTCATCTCCAACAAGCATAGAAGAAGCTTCATCTCCTGAATTACCATTAACAAGTGTAAGATAAGATGGAGAACAAGATGAACAAAAAGCAAAGTAACAGTTAAGAAGGACCATGAGAATACGAAAATCAAATCCAAAGTATGCAAATGCTGCTTAACAGGTATAAGAAACTTATCAATGCAATTTCATCACTGTAGAGCCAACAAGCTTTAATGAAGCAATACAATAAAAAGAATGGGTTGATGCAATGGATGAAGAAATCAAGATTATAAAGAAGAATGAAACATGAGAGTTAGTACACAAGCCAAATGACAAAGGATAAATCTCAATGCAATTATGCAAGATTGATGAGCAAGTTACTGACATTTTTACTAAGGCAGTCTTAACCGAGAAGTTCATTTACTTTCGGAAATTACTCAGAGTTAAAGATTTTTCTAATTTGAGGAGGAGTGTTAGAAATCAATCTAGAAAAATCTAGGTATTAGAAATCAACCAAAAAAACTATGCTACTCCTAAAATACCTAGAGTAATGAAGAAGCATGTAGAATTATCTAGATAAAAAAAATCTAGAAAACAACAACAACAACAATAACAACAACTACAATTACAACAACAACAATAATAATAATAATAAAAGAAGTGTAAATCGACTTACATAAGTCAATGAAGAAAGCCTATAAAAAGCTTGTCTAGGTTATTGAATGAAGCAAAGAACTAAGCAAATACAAAGCAAATAACCACAATACTCCTTGTAAAAATTATCTTTGGTCCTCAATAATATTACTAATTCAACTTAGTCTACATACTATTTCACCTTCTTCAAATGGATCCAAATATAACCAACACCTTAAATTATCTACCCCATGGCCCTGAAAAATTCAACTACATGCTATATATATTATGGTCACTAGAATATTCTATAATTCAAAAAATGTTTAGTATAGAATTAGGATAACTGAAGTATAAAAAATTATTAATATTTATGGTATTACTTGTTTAATTTTGATAAAATTGGAAGAGAGTTAATTAAAAACAATGCACAAACTCCAATAATTTTTCTAATTCCATAACAAATCGTAAAAATTTGGCACTTTCCTATAACACTTTCAATCTTTGAAAGTGTCGAAAAGATAGAATTCACTCTGATCCGCTTACTCTTAGAGAAAGAAAAGGAGGACTTTCCCCACTTGATGAATTGTGTTGTGGTTGTGAAAACTAACCTAGTTCACTTATTTTAGAGCATCTGCATAAAGGAGGGCTTGAATAGAGCTGGATTGCCTTAAATCAAAGACTTTCGATAAATGCGTTCTCCTAATACGGCTTTTGGGAAACCTAAAATAGAAGAAAATCTCTTTAGGATGGCTTCGTCCTAGCTAGATTGAGTCACAACTACTTATTCTATTATAGAAGACTCAAGCACACTTCCTTATGCTTCTCATTAGTGACATCAAAATCTTTTTTCAAAAGCAACAATAGATGAGATTGAATCAGACAGAAGGTTCACGCTTTACCAAGGGATTTGGAGTTGACATTTTCAAAATTAATTTTTACATTTAAATTAAATTCAAATATAATGTATTTGTATATTATAATATTATTGGTGTTTTTAATTTGAATTTTATATTCTTTTTTATCAGCAATCATATAATTTTATTAGAAACATAAAATATACCAATAAACAAAACAAACTCTTGAGGCAAGAGCTGGACTACAGTAACAAAACATAATTAAGAAACAATATACATAATGCACCAAATTGACGCATGCTAGGTAGCGATACAATAGCACACCAAAACACATCAAATTAAACAAAAGGACCCTAAAACAAAAGAGACCGATGGACAAAATATCTTGATTAAATCCATGCGAAGAAAGGAGAGGCAACTGAAACTCCTTTTTTAGCTATTTTTTAGCTAATGAATGAACAAAACAATTTTCATTTGTGGGGGTGAAGACAAAATGAACTTGATTAAGTTGAGCTACCAAATGATCAAACTTATTAAATTTTTACCACCATTTCCAAGGTCTATTCTACTTTTGAAAGATCCACCATAAAGTTTTTTTAATCCGATTCCACAGTCAAGGAGCAATTAATTAATTAATTAATTAATTTTAAACTACATACATTAGTTTTATAATTAAAGATATGACTATTTACTTGTTATTTTTTGAACTTTGCAATTACCTTTATTAATTTTTATATATGATACAAAAATATTTTGGTTGGCATATCGCTAACCACCACGATTTTCCTCCATGCCCTCAAAAAATAAGGATCAATAGTCAAGAACAATGAGAAGTAATAGGAAGTAAATAGCTTATTTTGATTTGTAAAATTAAGACACAACTAATAATGAGAAGTGCTTGGACCTTCAATTTGGTAGGTATTCCTTTGTTCTTCCTTTAGCCTTCTCTTCAGATAATTGACCTTCATCTTTCGCAATTCACTCATTGCATTTCGCATTTCAATTCTTTCTCTCGGTTGTTCCATTGAACATGCAATTCCAATTTTCAGTTTCGCTAAAACTCCTGCTTTCCTCTTCAGATAGAATTCTTGGATCCATAACCAAGTTAAACCCTCATTAGAGGTCTGATCGGTTCTTGGTCAATTTGGCTGAATCAGCCTATTTCTTGCAAGTTTCAAAAAACTGAATATGCTTCCCTACTAAACATAAATCTTCATAAAGGGTGAATTTATTTCAGGAAATGTACAAATAATTAAAAAAAAAAAAGAGAAATTAATTATTTAGTCCCTGAGGTTTAATGAAATTATTTAAATAGTCTCTATTCAACTAAAATACAGAGACTACTTAAATAATTTCATCAAACCTTAAGAACTCAATAATTAATTTCCTTTAAAAAATAAATGAAACCATATATTTTTCGAAATAAAAAAAAAAGGACTATCACTTTTGTTTGGGTATAAATGAATTGATATGTAACTTTCATCTTTCAAAAGTTATATATATATAGTGTCACATTGATATAATTTCAAATCACACAGTTGATATTTCATTAAATAATGTATAACACCTGCTATTTAAAAATTAAAAATTAAATTTTCATAAAATCTTAACTCCTCCCTCTCTCTCTCTTGTAATCCAAAAGTATTTCGTATTTCTGGCCATATATTTGAAAGAAAAAAAATGATAAAATAGAAATAATCTTTATAAAATTTTTATTTTCATTGATATGATCTATATGTATGCCATGAATTTGGCTAAGACAATTATTTTTTTAGAAACTGTATGTATGTACCTGGAGCAACATAGCCAACAGATCCTTTAATAGCTGTACAACTGCTGCTTTGATACGGTTGAACCTCATCAGATATTGTGGAGATAATTTTAGCCAACCCAAAATCTCCAATATAAGCAGTCATCTCTTCATCCAAAAGAACATTACTTGGCTTTAGATCACCATGTATGATTGTTGATGAGCTTCCATTATGAAGGAACTCTATTGCAGTAGCAATGTCAATGGCTATGTTTAATCTGTCTATTAATTTCGGATATCTTGATTCACCTTCTTCTACATTCTGTTCATGCAACCATTTCTCCAAACTCCCATTGGCCATGAATTTATATATCAAAGCTTTAAAATCATTCCCTTGAAAGTCTATGCTAGAGCAGACACTAAGCAGCTTCAAAAGATTTCGATGCCGGACATTTTTAAGAGCTTGGCATTCTGACATGAAACTATTTGAAGCTCCTCTTCGTTGCAAATTTAACACTTTGATTGCCACTTCTATTCCTACCTGCTCGAGAAATCCTTTATAGACAGACCCATAACTACCAACACCAATTATGTTTTCCACAGAGAATCCGTTTGTTGCTTTGAAGAGTTCTGCATAAGATATTCTCAAAAATTGGCATTGAAATGATAGTATAGAAAGAGTCAATACCAAATAATTAAGGAACATATCAACAAAGCCAAAATGATTGCGATCAGGACTGGGATTTTTACTTTCACCATAAATGATAATTTATTTTTGGAGTTGGGGGAAAGACAAAAGGGAAGCTTGAATTCAGCAATACCTCCACATAGATCATTATTTCCTTGCAGTGAAACTTTGCTTGCATTTAGAAAGATTCCATGCTTTGGAACCTCTCCTTGGAGTTGGTTGAAAGATAGATTCAAATTGTTCAACACTTTAAAGTTTGCCATTGAATTTGAAATTTCCCCTGAAAAATTGTTGTGTGAAATATCCAGCTTCCTTAAACCTCGTAAAGCACTAAACCCTTGAGGTATCTTCCCTTCAAATGAATTTCCCTCTAGATGAAGCTCTTCCATAGAAACACACTTGCTAATAGTGTCCGGAATCATGCCAGATAACTTGTTATAAGATAAATCCAACTGGAGAAGATTTTGCAAGAAACCAACTTCTGATGGAATAGGACCACTGAGTTAGCAGATAGGTTGGGGGAAATTGAAAGAGAGAAGAGACCAATGACCTGTCTGGGAATTGAACCATTGAGAGTATTATGTGATAGATCCAGCTGAATCAAATTATGACAATTACCAAGACTTGGAGGAATGCTTCCCTTTAGATTATTGTGGCCTAGAGAGAGAAGACTCAACTTAGATAAATTACCAATTGAAGCTGGTATAGTTCCTATAAATTTGTTCTTCTCCAAAACCAACACTTCCAACTTTTGAAAATTTTCAAAATTAATATTGATAGGGCCAGTGAGATAATTTCCTGCCAAAATCAAAATTCGCAGGTTGATGAGGTTTTCAACTCCGACAGGAATAGTACCTTGAAATTGATTCACTGATAGACTTAAAAACAACATTTCTTTGGAGAGATTTGCTATAGAATTGGGTATAGACCCAGTAAGAAAATTATAATCTAAGAATATATGTCTTAAATTGGAGCAATTAGATAGAGAATCAATGAAACTGAAGTCACCTTCTCGCTGATTATAAGAAAATTCTATTTCTAGAAGTTGTGATAGCCTTCCGAGATCTTTTGGTACTAAACCGGTAAAATGGTTATTAGTTATTGCAATACTTAAAAGAGAAGAAGCATTTAACAGTGAAATTGGGATCGGTCCAGTAAAATTGTTAAATGCGATTATAGAGACTTTCAGATTGGGAAGAGTGAGACCTACCTCAGAGGGTATCCTGCCATGCAGTTGATTGAAATGGAATTCAATACTGATAATGCTAGAAATGTTGAAAAGGCTACCAGGAATTTCACCGGTTAGATTATTCTCACTAAGAAACAATAGTCTCAATCTCCCAAGGCGAGAGATTTCTCCGGGTATCTCTCCTTGCAAGTGATTTCTTGCTAAAGATACTTGTACCAGAGATGAGAGATTGAAAATAGAACGAGGAATGCTTCCCGCTACCCAAACCTAAAGCTTCAAGTTTCGGTAAAGAACCCAGCTCGGAAGGGATATTACCTTGCAACTCGTTGTCAATGAGATCGAGATACACAAGGTTTGAGCAACTTGACAAGTTTACTGGTATCTTCCCATTCAGTGAGTTGTTGCTGAGTGCTAAATAGTTTAGGCGGCGCAAACGATCAATTTCTTGTGGGATTTGACCGTAGAAGCTGTTGTTTCGCAGATTAATTCTCTTGAGAAAGGAGAGGTTTCCAATATGTGGTGATAATGATCCTACCAAACGTTGCGAGTTCAGGTTCAAGGCTATGACCCTGTCAGTAAGTCTCCGACTACAAAAAAACGCCATGCCAATTGCAGAAATGTTCCAAATCATTCCAAGAACTCAAGACTTGAAATGGGTCTTGTTGGATTGCTTTTCTAAAGGATATCAAAGCAAGTCGATCAGTTTCATTTTGCAAGCTTGCACCAGCAAAAGATACAAATTACAAAGTTGAGAAGAGTCCATTGCTTTGCCATCTTTCTGTGTAGGATTACACTCAGCAAGTTTGATAAAAGTAGTGCTTTTGATAAAGAAAATTTAAATGTAGTGAGAAATGATGTATGGTTCCACTATGCCCACGCTGCTTTCCCTACCAAGCTGAGTTCCCCTACTCACCAACCTGTTCTAGCATTTACGGCTTTCCTACTTAAATGCCACTGCTATTCACAACTTGGTTTTTCCTTTTCTCTTAAATATAAAAAATTTTTATACCAAAAAAAGAAAACTGTCAATTCCAAATTTGAACATCATGCACACTTGGAGGTTGATTGATATTATTAAATAAAAAAAATTAAATTTATTTGGAGATCATTATTTATAAATAAATCTTAGAAACTTTTATGAAATTCATTTATGTAATTTTTTTTAAGGAAACAAATTCATTAATGAAGATCAATAATACAAAATATTAGAAATTAAACTAAGATAAATAGAATTCAGGATCACCCTCTTTTAGATAAGACATAAAATAGGCATTTGTTACAAGTAAATGCACAACTTTACCTGCTCTAAATAAATATAATTGGAGGTCTAAGCACATCATATACTATTACTGGCTGTATTTTACAAATAAAAAATAATTAATCTAAAGTTGTGACGTGTACTTGAAAATATGGCTAAATCATACCATAAATTCAATTTTCTTTTCCTAATATCTTGAATTTTAAATTTAATTACAATAAAACTATAATTACAAATTGCACTTAATTTAATTAATAAAATATTATTTCCGTATGACCCACACTACTTCTATAGTCAATCAAGTTAATTAAACACTTGTTCAACACCCTAATTTAATCTTTCCCTTAAATCAAACTTTTTTTATACCACCACCATTACGTATAAATAAATATTAATATTCATTTATATAAGTATTAAAATAAAAAATAATATATCCATCTTCAATGATAAGGTTTTAGTTGATTTGGCCGTGAGAGAGAGTATAGGTTCAATGAAAATAATATTTTATTTATTAAATCGGATACAATTTGAAATTAGGGTGCTATCGTGACTAAAATTTAGGTTTAGGGTGCTAAAAAATAATTTGATTTATGCTATAATTAAAACTACATACAAAGTTTAGATTTTTTTTTTTTTAATGGTTTTGCCAAAAATATTCATATCATGAACTTCAATATGGTGTTATGTGTACGTTGAATTATTTACTTCCTATCAAATATGAAAGATGTGAACAATATTAATATTGTATTAGAAACAAAAATTATATGAATTAAATTTTCTAACACAGTGATGGAAAACTATGTTCACAGAAAAATAAGTTATTTTTAAAGAATATGACTTCCAACATTTAAATGAGGAAAATATTTTTCGAATATTAACAAACTTATTATAATCATATATATATATATATATAAATTTATTAATCGTCAATAGCTACTACTATAAGTCACTATTCACCACCAGCCACCACTACCGACTACTAGTTACTGTCGACCCACCAACAATTATCGCAAACATTCAAAATTTACCATTTTTTCTCATATTTAATAATAAAACTTTTATTATTATAAATGGCTGAATACATAGATTCACAACTGAACTTTGTAAATTTAACCTTATGGCATCTTGAAGTTTGCAGATGGTCTATCATGCACTAACTTGTATGTTTTGATAATATTGCACACCTTTTGTCACGAGCCATTTCTATGGGTTGGATCAACATTAGGATCTGGGTAGATTTAAAGGCATCAAAACCTATAATAAGTCTAAACACTACTTATAATTGAATAAGTGCAATAAAACATTTAACTAGACAGCCTTTTATAATGTCAATGATCCTAATTATCACAATGCTATATTCCAGTTACATAAATCAATTTTTCAGATAATATTCGTATGTAGTTAATATGGCTATTACATTCATTAAACGCCTATCATAATTACGGATTTTCTATTGCTGAACAATTATTAAAAGAACCTAATTTGACAGAATTCTATCTTACACATTTAGACATTTTTTGTATCTAATCCTAAAAGGATAGAAGACTAAAGCCTCAAGTATTTTAGAAACAATTTATAATCTCTTGAAAAAAATTAAAAGGGAGTGGGGTGAGCATAAAAGTCAGTGAATAATAATATATAATACTAAATCCACATATTCATATGAATGATATCTAAATTATTCTAGTTGAACACTCTCCATTCACATAATGTTAATCATAACATCCACAAACAATGGCAACCATATGTACATCAAGTGGTCATTAGTTAGTGAAATCACTTTACAGGATTATGCTCACTCCTAAACATGCTTTATTATCCACGATATGATCCTGTAACTTTTGTACCCAAAGAGTCTACCCCCATTCAGGCAAAACAGATTCAAACATAATATTTTTCATAGAACAATTTTCCATGATAAATATTTTAATTTAGGGTACACACGGGGACGCCACTCCTACCGCTTATGACCCACTGACGACATTCTTATCCTACCCATGCCCTTAACCATAGTGATTCACATCATCCTAACTTCCACACAACAATCGCATATCATTATGCACAAAACAATTATTCATAATATTTACCAATGCACATCCATTCATCCATATACAATGCACACAAGAATTCAATATAACAGATACAAGGCCTGGAAATAATTATGCAATTATGAATTTAGTAAAGTATTATAAATTATTACTCACCAAAAAGTAAGAATATATTTCCTCTCGATCATTTAGAATTTCAAAACAGTTTCTGGACAGTCCTCAACCTATAATCAAATTCAAACATATTGCACTTTCAGTTTTCTTGTCTCAAATTCCTTTTTGTTATTTAGATTCTCTATTATTTTTATTCATAATCTATATTTATACTCTATTTTTATTTGATTTTTACCGAAACAATGTATTCACTAAATTGTTCGAAATTCATCATAGGCTTTATTTTCGGCATTAGTTTAGCGAGATTGACCCTTTAATCAACTGGATCAGGCTCAACAATCGTCTCCTGCCACTATTTATGGTGGCTCCTTCAAACGACAGTAGAACCTCAAACTTCTTGAGGGAAACTGATCACAACACCATGGGGAGTCGATCGGTTCTCACCCTAAGGCTTGAAGTTTGTTGAAATCGGTGTGAAACGTCGAAAATTTGAATAACAGGGACTGTCAAAGAAAATGGTTGCGTTCCATGTCGTTGGAGCCCATCTCTCCATCGGAGGAGACCGAAAGGATTACCAGTGGCTCAAGAAGAGTTAATCGGTGCCCCAAGTTCATCAAGCGATGGTCGAAAATTGCAGGAACGGAGGTGGCGACACTGAGTTGGGGAGAGTGAGTGAGGTCGCGTAGGAGAAGAGAGAGGGTAGAGTTTTTATGTGATTTGGTTCAATTTTAGTTTTTAACTAAGTGGTTTCGATTTGATTTAAATCGATTTGATGCAACTCAGCTTTTTAGGCCAGTTTTCATTTGATTTAGGGGCTATTCAATCGAATTTGAGGATTTAAATTTGGTTTTGGATTTGATTTGTAGCATAGAAAATTAATTTTCATTGATTGAGATTTATGATTAAAAATTTAATTGAAAATTCTTTAAAAATTTATTTTCATGTCAGTTCACCTTTCAACACTAAGATCAATAATTTGTAGAGTTTTTGACTTTCATCTACAAAATATTGACTTGATACATAGCAATAATTTTTATAATTTTGAACTTTTTAATGTGTTTAATTGATCTGATTTTACAGCTTAAAATGTTTAATAAAATTATTTTAAAATTTAAAGTGTTTAATAGGTATAATTTTATAGGTTGAAGTGTATGATAGGACAAAATAAAAATTAAGAGTGCCACGGGATTAAAATAACAAAATTCATGAAATACCGGAAAATTTAATTTCATAAATTTTTCATTTAAAATTTAACTGTAAAATCTTAACTAATAAAATCATGGCATGTAATATTTAATCAGACCTATAACCCATTTGATTTGCTAAAAACCGTCTGAAAATCGAGTTAAATCATTGAACTGCACCAAAATGATTCAAATCGAACCGAAATGTCCAGAAAATTCTAAAACTATGGCCTTTTTTTTCTCTGTTTTCCTTCTCTTCCCCCTCAATGCCGATCCTCTCTCTCTCTCTCTGTCTTTCTCTTCCTTTCTCTCCCTTCCCTCTTTATCTCTAGGTCCCTCTCTTTCTGCGCAAGCTGGCCACCAAAGCTCCACCGTGCCACTGCCGCAACCCAGTCACCCTCTCCCTTCTTCACATGCGACTGCAACGAGCCCAGTCGCTCCCCTTCTTCCTCGCGCCGTTCACCGCAAGCACAGCGCCTGCAGCTTGCGTCTTCACCTCGACTCGATCCGAGCCTCCTCGCGCGCTCGATCCCAGCGAGCAGCTGCCTCTCGCCGTCGTTGCGCCACCATCTCAGTTCCTCGCGCTTCATCCCAGCAGCGCCACCGTCCCAGCCGCTGCTCCTTGCGATCCAGCACCGATCGTAGTCTTCAGACGCAATCTGAGCCACCTGTGCCACCGTTCGACACCATCCCCGCCTTCGGTGCTTGATTGAAGTGAGCTCCAGTGGTCCCTTGCTCCGATCGTCTCTGACCTTTATTATTTTGACTCTGATTTGTTGGGGTACTGAGATTATTTTGGATAACCAAAAATTTATCAGTTAATTTATTAATTATGGTGTTGAGCTAAATATATTATATGGTAGATGATTAAATTAGTTATGAGTGTTGATTAAAATAAAATAGTTGAGGATTTTAATTAATTATTGATTAATTATGGTTAGTATTAAAATAAATTAATTGCATGATTTAATTAATTACAACAGATTATGTTGAGAATGGACTTTATTGTTAAGGTTTGAATGTATTAGATTAATTATTGATGAGGAAATTGGTGGATATGATCAAAATGTCATTAGGATTAATTGGGGGGATGATTTGGTTATTAACTTCAAAATAATTTATAGAGGATAATTGGGTAAAATTAAAGTAATTTTGGTTAGAATAGAATAATGATAGAGAGTTTGTTAAATTAAAGTAATTTAGTTTATTAAATAAATTTAATTGGAAAAATTAATTATAATTGTTGTAACGTAAATATAAAATGGATTTTTGATAGAATCGATTAAATTTAGTTTGTGGATTAAAAAGAAAAAATTGTTGGTATATTTTGGTTTGGATTAAAAGATTAAAATTAGACTATAGATAAGAATGGAAAATAATATTAAGAAAATCATAGCTTGTTAAGGGCAATTCACAATTAAAAGGTATAAATATATTTTTTAGGTTATTAGAATTAAAGAATTAAGTAATTAAATATATGAATGTATCATTTATAATTATTAAGGATTAATGATCAAATAAGATAAATAAATTATATAGTTGATGAGTATTTAGAGATTGAAAATAAATTAAGTAAAAGAAAATTTATTGATGGAAGGTAATGATTATTCTAAAATTAGTATGATGTTATATATATTATAAGAGTAGTGAATTAGATTATTTTGAAGGTTATAAGAAAATAGTGGAAATTATTGATATTAATAGGTGGACGGTATAGAGTCTAGTTTAGTTATAGCAATTATATTAGCATATAATTTATTAAACTAATTTTTTAATTCTTCATTTTATTTTAGAGTTTAGTTTGGTTGTAGCAATTAGGTTAGAATATAATTTATTAAATTAATTTTCTAATTCTGTATTTTATTTTAGTCATTTGTCTGATTGTTCGAGTTTATCGATTGCTTTTTCAAACCAGAATCTAAATTAGGATATTATCATTATGAGTAATAATAAATAATATATAGAAAAAATTATTATTTCATCCCTGAATTTTTATCAAATTAATAATTTCATTCATGTATTTTAGTCAAATTATTTGGACATCCCTAAAGTTTGGTTCCGTCTAACAATCTAGTCCTTCCGTCAAAAAATGGTTGATTTTCTGTTAATTTTACATTAAAATGACAAAAAAACCCTTAGGGAAAATTATTATTTCATCCTTGAGTTTTTACTAAATTAATAACTTCGTTCATGTATTTTGATCAAATTATTCGGATGTCCCTAAGGTTTGGTTCCGTCTAACAATCTAGTCCTTCCGTCCAAAAAGGGCTAATTTTCCGTTAATTTTACATTAAAATGACAAAAAAAAAGCCTTATTGTGGGACTCACAAATTAACAAAAATCAAATTTAGAAAATCTCAAAATCCTCTCTCCAAGTTGCAAAAGCAACGGCTTTCCTCCCATCCTCTCTAGTTAATTTTTCAATCTCTAAACAGTCGGCGTAAGGTGATTGTCAAACCTTCAGCCGCTGTTAATCACATCATTAGCCTTCCTTCCACTAGTCGAAGCCTTTATAACGCCAGTCGAGGCTCTCCTTCTTGCAGTGCCACCATGCTTTCCAATCTGCTTCTTGCGAGTTCCAGCGACATGAGTGGTAGTAACAAGGATGTTGAGAGGCACCTTTCGACACTGACCTTGCATGGCCCTTCGGAGACATACCCAGCCCCAACCGCGAATGATATTCGAGATACCGTATATGATCTGCGTTGTCATCGAGATCTAGTTTTGCAACAATCAAAGGCGTAGTGATCTGATATTTATTAATATTTTGAAAATTACAAACTACTTATCAATTAATTCTAGTGATGTCTCTTGCATTTGTTCTTTTTAGCAATGGCTTTTGGGCAATTTATGTAATTGCCAGTAGTTTCATGGTGTCTTTTCTATTGTGTT
>CANUEP010200566.1:0-24714 GCA_947857235.1 Jatropha podagrica | reverse complement strand
GGATCAATTAATTATTTAATTGATCTAATAGGATTTTTAAATTCAATATTCCTTTAACTTCCAAGATTAATTTAATTATCTACTTAATTGACGTTGTAGCCATAAAATTTTATTATTCCTATTATTTACTAATTAAGTATCTAATTAATCTAGATATCACCAATTAACTATCTAACCGCTTAATTAAATTACTACTAACCAATTAATTTATTACTACTACTTAATTATCACTAATCCTACTTAATCAATCATCTTAATTAAAGATAAATTATAATTCAGTCCTTAAGGTCCTCATTAATTATAAATGGATCCCATTTGGAATAAATAGACTAATGGTATATTAATTTATCCATAGTCCACAATTTAATCCCTTTTAAGGATCCAATTTATAATTATAGTCCTTAATCAAGTCACAAATAGTTCTTTAGTCCATAATTAATGCAAATTGCATTTGGATCCTTAGAAAATGTCTTAATAGTCTTAAAATTTCCTTTGTCCAAAATTTCTACAAGCATAGAAAATTTCTCCTTCATCCTTGGAATATGTCCAAATAAATCCATGAGTCATGAAAATATTATTTGGTACTCAAAATAAATTATGACTCCAATAATTTTACATAAAAACTCTAATAATTTACTAAGATTATCCTTTTTATTATCTTTAACCTCACACTATAATATTTACATATCACATACATAAAATAGTACTTAAACATCATAAAAAAAATAATACAATAAATTTAGTTAACCTTAAAAAAAATATTAACAATATTTAAATTTCATAAAAGCCCATATTTAGCATCTACAATATTCACACATGTATATTTAAGCATAAAATCACTAAAAACTAATTTAGAGATTTTTTTCCAAAAAAAATATTATTAAATTCGATCAATATGAAAAGCATAAATTAAAATTTCATAAAAATTACATCTAGCATAAATGAGACATATTAAAAATAGATCAACTCATTTAAAGCATAAAAATCAAGTCTTGAAGCACAAAAATATAAAATCACACCAAATAATTCCTAAAAATATCTAAAGATGAGAAATAGAACAAACCTCCAAAATGCTAGTCTCCTAACACCTCTTTTATCTTATTCTTGAAGGTAGAACCTTCTAAGAAAATAAAATTCTAAATAAATACTTAGACTTAATGAAACTAAAAATCTAAATGCATGAATAACTTAAATAAATGTATGATAACTTATTTCTAGCCTTAGTTTGAAAAATCACTAAGATTTTAGATGAGGAAGAAAGAGGTAGAATACGTTTTAGTGAGAGCAAGTTTGCCAAATGGTAAAAATCCAAAATTTTGATGTAAGAATTCACTTCCTTAGCTTAGGCATTTAAATATTTTTTTCTTGAATTTGTTCAAAAATGGTGGCTTTTATAGTGTAGTGAAGAAAAATAGAGAAGAGAGGGAGAGAGTCTGGTTTGGGTGACTAGGGTTTCGATGAAGAAGTAGATGGTTGTTGCATGTTTGATTATTTAGGTTTTAGATGACTTTTAGGCACTTTGGTAATTTCTTCAAATGAACAGTGGAGATTAGATCTTAAAAACTCATCCAATTGCTCATATTAATTCATTAATAGCAATTTGATAATTTGCCTTTGTATAGAGACAAGATTGACTTTTCAAAAGTCTTAAAGATAGAAGGCTAGGATTTGTTTTAGGTTTCTCTCATCCTAAGGTTAGAATTAGATATTACACTAAGTCTAACTACACATAATAAAAACTTCATAAATACACATATCATGCCATAAAGTAATTTTTTATATAATTAAAATTACTAAAATAATTTATGGCACCATAAATCCACTATATAAGCATAAATCATATCATTAATAAATTAAATCTCTACACGTATGAAATTACTAAACTAACCCTATGACATTATTCACTAAAATCATAATTAAATCATAATAGTTTGTAATTAGGCTCTAAAATGATTTAATGGATGCTAATGACATGTTTAGAAAATATGAATGTGATAGTTTGTGAAACTCACCCCTCCTCCCACCAACTTTTCAAGAAGTAGGAAATCCTCAAAGGAGAGTTGAAGTTCTGTATTCTTCTCCACAGAGCTCCAAAGTATATTTCAATCTTATACAGTTAATCTGTTAAAATACTGCTATTTTGAGCAACTTCTCTATTTTTGGACATTTGAAACTCCGCAATCATAATAAGTATATTTTAATTATGTATATTATGAGTGAGCTAAGATATGGAATAGTAGCTATCCTTATTATTTATTCAGATGCATGTGTAGCTAGTAACCATGATGTAGTTGAGATTTATTAGGCCCAATTATATGTGATCTAATGAGATATTTACTATTGGGTCGACACTATATGGATGTTGGACTCACAAGTAAAATTAATATGGGCTCATTATTAGTAAGGGACAGGTAGACTCATAAATGCATTTTACAAATCAAGCTTACTACGGGCCTTGGGAGCTTTAAGTTTACCCAGGTCCTGGTGCCGATTCATCCTACGATTTTGAGATGTGACAAAAACTAGGGTCATAAACTTGGGTGAATACGGAATAACCTAATTTGGACTAAATAACCACCTTTTGAAGTAGACATGTTAGTGAATTTAATGTTCCATTGCCTAGAGGGTTGCTTCAACCTATATTAAGATTTTTGAATTCTACAAAGTAGTTTAGAACCAAAACCATACTCCCCCTTGGATACAACTTTAAGGAAGATCCATATAAACATTTTTAACCAAATCTCCATTTAGGAATGTATTGTTGATATCCAACTAAAAAAGGTGCCAATTAAAAATAGTAGCAAGACAAAAAAAATCTTGATTGTGATATGTTTGACCACAGAACTAAAAGTCTCCTAATAGTCAAAACTAGGATTTTGAGTTTATCCTTTAGCTACTAATCTGGTTTTGTAGCTTTGAATTACACTTTGTAAACCCATTGATGTAGAATCGGGAAGAATAAAGCGAAAACAAGGAGCATATCCTTTAAGAAGAGAGAAATTGATTCTCAATTATATTAACCTCAAATAATTCTCATATCAAAATATGCATTGTAATGTAAATAACTAGGTCTACTTATAGTGTTCTAAGTAACCCTAAAAATCCTAATAAGAAAAAATCATGAATCTTAATCATAATATAATTAGGAAATATAATAATAAATCTTAATCTAATTAGGAAAACACAGTAATAAATCCCTTTAATTTCTAATTTTATATATTTTTTTCCTAAAATAAGTACTCTTAAAATCCTTAGCAATAAGATTTGTATCTAGGAGTGAGCATTCGGTTTGGCCAATTCAATTAATTCGGTCATTAATCATCAAACCATATTTAATTAACTATTCACAAGCCTTAAATTACATTTATGTCCAATTTCCACACATTTTTATGAATATATATTTACATAGGAAATTCAATTCTAGAATCATACACCACTAGTTACATGCTTAAAGTTATATTTCATACCCATTATAGCTTATACAAAATATAATTACTCATAATAGATCATAATAAGTCAAAGGTACCTTAAAAAGACAATTTGACTTAAAATAGGTACTAGGACCTATAACTTCATGATTTTACAACTAAGTCTATTTTATTTATTAAAATTTTACTTATTATCTCATTTTAAAGTCATAAATTAAGGTTTTATTCACTTTAGTTCTAATATTCACTAAGTCATCAATTAAGCCTTATAATTAGTAAATTAATCAATTTAGTCCAATTAGTCCACTAATTTATTTTTTAAGTCCTTAATTAGAGTCAATTAAAGTCTTAGGTCTATAGAGTTGTGTCCATAAAGGTCCGAGTATAGGACCAATCCAAGTCAAGGTACTTAATTGCCACTAAGTCCTCAAGTCCTCCTTAGGAAGTTTTACAATTTAAGTCCAAAAGTCCATCATATCCACATTACAGCATCATAATCCATCATATGACATGACTTTAAGCCTTAAATTCCGCGAAATAAATATAAAATCACAGAACGCCTCCTTTAGGCAGGTTCGGCCAACATACAAATTCACCACTTCATGCATTTAATTCACAATCAAGCTTTCAATACTTTGTTCCATCATGGCATAATTAACACCAAGCAATGTTCAATTACACAAAATCAAGGCACAGAAATAACAAATCACGCCTCATATGGTTCGACCAACATGTCCTTTTGCACATTCAATTCATTTAATTTAAAATTAAGCATTTATCATGACTTTCTATCATAGTAAAGCATATTTAATCAATCAATTTCACATGAATCAAGCATTAGCATACTTCATTGAAAGAAAAAGATAAAGCCCCAAAAATTAAAATTGGGAAATAATAATAATCAACTCTCAATCACCTTTTTCCTCTTTGATTTAGCACTTTCTCTCTCTATCAATGTCAAAAATCCAAAATCACTACCATACTCCATTAAAATGCATGATTAATCACTTAAATAAGATAAGAATATCATGCTAATACCCCATTAGACCCACAATTAAAAACTCTAACTAGAGCCATGAGAGAGAAAGAGGTATAATGGGAGGTTTAAGGAAAAAGTTATCAAATATCTTGAAAACCTTAGTTTAGTGTAGATGAACTTGAGATTTAATGTAGGAAATCCTTGGAGAAAAGTTCACATCATTGTGTTTTTGGTGATTTTGTATGAAGAAAAAAAAAAGAAATGAGAGGGAAAGGGAGAAGAGAGGTTCAACCATGGCGACGTTAGGAGAGAGAAGATGTTGCAACTTTAATGTTAGAATTTTGCAAGCATATGAGGTAGTGTGGTCAATTTAGAAAAGGATAGGGGTACTTTAGGACTTTTCTAATATTAATGAAGGTCATTTATTCCTTTTCAGTAGCATTTAAGTTTGATTTAGTCACTTTTAGAACGAGATAGGAACACTAACATTTTATGCAAAAGTAGTGACATTTTGGTAATTATAATATTTGACTTATCAACTTTGATTGGTTTAAATCAATTTCGTATATTCTCATTAAATGGCTTGGATTAAATCCTACAATGACCAGCTACACCTAATAAAACCCTATAATTAATATATGTCAAACCATGATTAAATCTTTACACATGAAATTACTAAAATACACCTATGACATTATTCTCCGGTAAAATAATTAATCATGAGAAATTCACGTCTTAAATTATATTAATCAAGACTAATAATGTAAAGTTTAATTAAACTTTATAATTGCTAATTATAATTAATATCCTTCTTTGGTCTAATAAAATATCAGTTTCCTCTCGAGCAGTACTATATAGGACCCAGTAAAGAAATCTATTTTTAAAATCTAAAATTTTGGGGAAATTATACAATAAATCTCTATTTTCATTCTCCATTTATTCTATGAGGAAATTTATGATGGCATGGTTAATATGTACCTTTTAATAAGTAAGCTCTATGTACCTAATGCTTAATATCAGGTAGATAGGTCATTATGTTAGGCTACATTTCTGGATTAGAAGGAATGTCTTCTATATCAAGCTCACGAGATTTAATGATGACTTGCTTAGGTGGTCCTAATTGAACATGTTGATTTATTAATGATGATGATTTTGTACTAGTTGATTTTTTTTTAAGTATTGTTCCATAAATATACAAATAAAAATATTATCATTAAATACAATTAAAAGTAGAAAATTTCTATTGCAAAATTAATTAATTTATTAAATACCTACATTAGAATATGTAATTGATTTTTTAGTTCATTAAAAAACTTATATAAATTCTAAATCTTTAAACAAAAATAAAATTAGTATTTGTAGCTTTTAGCCAGCAATAAGAATAAATATTTAATCACTAATAATATGTAAAGAAATAATGATTTATTAAGTTAATCAAATGGGGGTCTGATTTGTCTTATCACTTATATAAGGAGTGAGAGGTCTCAAGTTGGAATCCTCTTGAAGTCTTGACTACACTTGTTTTCACTAGTTTGTTGAGTCCGCAGTATTATTTCGACTAATAAAAAGCCTCAAATGAATTAAAAAAAATAATAACTTATTAAATGTAACTTAACAAGTAACTCACAATTCCAAACCTACAAATTCAAAAGCTTAATCTCATGATATCTAACAAATCAATTTCTAAACTAATTAATTAATTAATTAAAATCACCTCTAACTAATAAATAACTTAAAGTAACTCGACATTTTAGTATGTAAACTAATAAATTGTGCAACAAATAGCCAAGACCAAGGCACTCCATTACCTTATTATGCATCAAGATATTAAAATTAAGTAGTCTAATAATAAAAAACCGAAAATTACAAAAAAAAAAAAAAGAGGCAAAATTTTACAAATTTAGCAATTAAACAACAAAAATGTAAAAGAAGAGAAGCCTAAAAACTTACGTTGGACAAATTTTGAATTATTGTGATTGGAAAAGAGTAGAAACGGGGCTGTGAGGCTAAAATATGAAAGGTAAAAAGAAAGAAAATTGTTTTAACTGGTAAGAGAAAAGTGTTTTTATGCTCAAATGCGAAAATTACCAGATTGCTCTTAATTTTCAAAAAACAATTTAGGGGACCAATGGGCCTTACGTGGCTCCGTCTCTTAATTTTTTTCTATTTGAGTGCTTATTTAGGAAAACTTTTCAATTAGGTGTTTGAACGTTTTAAAAAAATGCAATTAGGTGCTTTTAGCTAACTCCTCTCACTGGATTGCTGATTTCGTAGATGTGGGCTCTAATTTTGGTGATGTGTCAAAACACGTGTAATGATAGAGAAAGACAGCCATCACATGGACTGCAAAATCATTTTAGGGCAAAATTATCTCTATCTTCGCAAACCAACAATGCAGAAGACGACTCCTTTATAAATCCATGGGTGATTTCCTCTATAGATATGGATTAGGATGCCCTGTAAGAACTTCATTAGCCGAATGGAATCTTGGAAGGCGTTTCATGGCCTGTGAGACTTGATCGGTGAGTATGTTAGTTTATTTTGCAAATTTGAAGCCTTTATGTCATGGAAAGTAAAAGAAAAAAAAAAGTTGGTTAATCTCATCATCCCCAAAAGGTGGATCGTAGCTATAGATGTGATTATTTTGACTGGATAGAACTTGTGATGGGAGACAGAGCATAGACAATCATACAAGGCCTACTAAGGAGCAAGAATGAGTTGGCCGAGCAATTGCAAAGAAATTCAACACGGGAGAAGCTGCTTTTGGTTATGGGTGGTCATCTCATTACTAAATATTGTTTTCAAGTGGCCCTAATTATAATAGCTTGTAGGAATGATCAAAGGGGGCGATAATAAGTATTATTTTGGTGTAGGTGACGATTTTTGTGTGTAAATAAACTAATTTAGTTGACATTAGGACATTTAATGTTTAGTGTAGGATTTCAAGAAAATCTTATTATACCCTATCCCACTATAAAGTATGACATGTCACCCGTAATATATTTAATAAGTACTAAATATTTATAAAATACCTACTAAGTACACCATAAGAAACTTAAAATTTTTCTTTTGCTCATTCATAATTAGTAATAACAGATAAAATGCAGTGGCTAAAATGAAATCAACAACCTTCTTTGAGTTCTTATAAATACTATAGGGAAAGTACTTTGTTAATAAATAACTAAATACATGAAATATAAATTCTATTAGATAAAGTAAAATATTTGAATTAATAAAAATTTTTTAAACTAATTGTATTTACAAAGCATAAATGTTTTCACAATCCATAAATTCTATGAATACAGTTATACTTGATCAATCACATTTTCATCAATTAATAAACCATAATAAAAGCATATACAAATACATATATTATATACAAAATTATAGCTTGTACTATAATTAAAATTCTCTATATATATGTTCAATTAAACGACTATTCTATTAATGCTATTATACATCATACAAAATTTCACCAAAGATACAATACTTAAAATTTATAGATGTAGCTCATGTTTTTTCTTTTCATTTTTCTGCGATAGTACAGAAAATATTATTACTAAACAAAATTGCTTAATGGTGCTAATTTGAATATTTGACAATAAATTCACATTTCTTTTCAAAATCGTCGATGACTATAAAAAAATTTCATATAGAAATATTCCTTTGAAACACTCAATACTTTTAGAATAAATGTTCTCTTAAAACTCAAATAAAAGTTTTAATTAAAGGCACTTTATTATTACCAATAACAATAAAATCCTTACTTAAACTCAGTAGTTGCTCTATATAGAAATGATAAAATAATATCAATTCCATTTCCATAAAATATCTATTCAAGAAATTCAATAATGTCTAATCAGTTTTAGCAGTATAAATATACTCAATTCCAAGAGTCATCAATGTCTAATGTGCACATCTATACAAAATTACATCAATCTCAATCTGTGATATAAATACCAATAGAAGGGGGAATAATCTCAACCTCATATAGAGAGAACAATCTCAACCTCACGAAGAGGGAACAATCTCAACATCGGAAAGAGGGAATAATATCAATTACAGTATCAACTTCAACTGATAAAGTCACACCGACAAGGTAATAATCATGTCTATTAGTTATTGTAAGACTAAATCATTTCATCAATTTAACAATATCAAAATCACTTTGTACAATATTTCATTTCACAATACTGTTAAAAATATTCTATCAAAGCCACTATTCAAACAATAAATAATAAGTGGCTATCATTTTCTTTTTCATGTAAATAGATTTTCGATATAACAATAAAAATTATTTAAAAATTAATATATATCAAATCATATTTCATTTCTTTCAAAATTCATAAATTCTTATTTCAATAATTCATGAAAATACTCTATAAAAATATAGATAAATATCAAATGTATTTAATTTTAATTAAATAAGTAGTTAATATTACATTAAACTAACTTGTAAAGTTTCCTTAGCCTTTTCTCTTTATAAATTGATTATTTAACCACTTCAATAATTTAACTCAACCTATAAACAGATTTACACAATATAATTTTAGTTCTTTATTTCTGTGCTCTATTAATATATAAATTCTTATTATACTAAAATACCCAAAAAATTTAATTTTAGAAAAATTTTCATTTAAATTTTAATTTCAAAATTTTAGACAATAAATTTAAGCCACGTAAAATTTAATCAAAACTACAAACCCATTTTGATTTATAAAAAATCAATGGAAAACCAAGTTGATTTACTGAATTGGACCAGATCAATTCGAATCAAACCAGAAAGGTCCAATGTATTCTAGAAACTCAAAAATATTACATCATTTTTATTTTATTTTTCTTTTCTTTTTCTTTTTCTTTCTTTCTTCTCCTTCTCCTTTTCCTTTTCCTTCTTCTTCTTCACGCTAATTCCTCTCTCCTTCTCTCTTTCTTCTTCTCTCTCTCCCTCACCGTTGTCTCTCTCTCCTT
Organism: Jatropha podagrica; assembly: GCA_947857235.1. Taxonomy (NCBI): domain Eukaryota; kingdom Viridiplantae; phylum Streptophyta; class Magnoliopsida; order Malpighiales; family Euphorbiaceae; genus Jatropha; species Jatropha podagrica. Next base: position 15,339 of record CANUEP010200566.1, on the reverse strand, counting down.
GCAACACCAGCCACCGCCACAAGTCCCAACGGCAGTAGCTCCACCGCGCCACGAGCTCCGACCGTTCCTGCCTCCTTGCGTCGCGCCGCTTCGTGCTGGCCAGCAACAACAGCAGCAGCAGCTGCTCTTTTCTCCTCCATCGTTCGCACCGCTTCAAGCCTTCAGCGGCTCCTCCATGCGACGGCAGCAGGACCTCAGCCACTGTTCCTCCTCCGCGCGACCAGCAGTCCCTTGCCTCGCCTGAACTCAGAAAACTCAGTCCCTCATCCCGGCCAACTCGGTTACGATCCAAGTTCGATTGACTTCGACCTATGGTTTTTTGGACTATTTCGTGAGATTGAGGGCATCGAAAATATTCCTAAAATTTTTTTATTAATTTCTTCACAATTTTGATTGTGTGAGAAATCGATTTATTGTTGGAGACATGGATTTAGTAGTTGACTAATTGAAAATAAAATTATAGATTAAAACTAAAAGTTATGGTAGAATTTTTATAATAAAATTAAGAGATTTAACTAATTTAATTATTAGGTTTAAGAAATATTTTATTTAGAGAAGTGGGTATTAGTTTAGATAGAAAGAATTTAATTAGTGATAATGGTTTAGATTAATAAGTGGTTTAATTGGGAAATTTGGTATTAATAATTATAAAGTAAATATAAATGTATTATTAAAGAGTGATTAATGTTATGTTATAAATTTAATAGTGAAAATTATTAGTATAATGATTTAAATTAAAGCATTTAAGTTGAATACTTGACAAGGAGAAAATATATTATTAAAGAATTATTGTAAATAGAAATATGAAAATATTTTTAGTATAAATATATTTTTTAAGGTTATTAGAATTAATGAAATAAGTAATTCGATATATAAATATATTTTGTAGTTATTAAGTGTTTAGATATTGCAATTGAATTAAGTAAAAAAATAATTAAGAAAATAATAAATGATTATTGTGAAATAATTATATTTATTTGAAATAAAAATATTATTGATTATATTATATTTAGTAGTGAATCTAAATTATTTTAAAGATTATAATGAAAAATTAAATTGATTGATGTTTAGCAGTTAGTGGAGTTAAAATTAAATTGGACTTAACTGAAAGAATAAAATGTAGTTTGTTAGGTTAATTCTTTATTTATTATTTGAAGTTGATTAATTATGTGATAAGTTTTTTTATATTTTTTTAAAATTCCTGGATGCCTCTCCAGACAATAATCGAAATTAAGATTTAAATATCTTATAATCACTCAAGTAATAATAAATTGTGCATACAATTTACATATACATATTTCATTTATATATCATATTCCATTTCATTTACCCTAAAACCATCCACTCTATACTTTTCTCCATTAAAAAAAAAAGCCGAGAACATAGCCATCCATCTACAAATAAAAAAAAAAAAAGCAAATCAATATATATTTACATAAAGCAATCAATTGATTTATTAACTTCTAAGCAGAGTGAATAATGAATTTTTATAAATTAATTGCATATAAGAAAGTAAACAAGAATAAATATTAAATTTCTTTTGTTCAACATACTATATATATAATATACTACACACTTATTTCTTTGATGCAAAAAAATTAAATACTTGAAAATGGATTTGGAAACCATATTTTATGGTAATATAATCTCTTGAATGTCCTCCTTATCCAGGGTTAGAAAAACACAATTATTCATTAATTGGAAACGATCTAGTTTTGCAGTTGCACGACTAATCTTCTGAAAATATGAAGTTGCAAAAGCAAATGGCAACTCATAAATAAGAATCATATGTGCAAGAATTTCTCTTATCTTGGCCTGGTCGTATTTGAAATTCTGAATAGAGGGCATAGTTTTTCTGTCTCCGCCAAAGATGTGGCAATACTAAGTTGTTGTCCCTTCATTTTTGCTTTTCTTGGCATGCAGGTATTCATATGTCTAAGAAGATGTGTTGTGGCACCAGTGTTGTTTCTAAGAAGCTTAATCTTGCAACGATTGCATTCCATGTTCGTGATTCCATCTACAAGTGTAACTTCTTTGAACTCGGACCAAACTTTAGAAGTTCGCTTCCTCTTCTTTGGAGCAAATGGATTTTCTATATCTTCATCATTTCTCAGAGCATCGTCTTTGCTTTCGTTTGTATTCACTTCATCAACACTTACTATAGTATCAATGACTAGACTTGTAGAGGAATCTTGAGTTGAATGAAAACTAGTGGAGGCCACTTGTTAAAATGGTGAATTTGACATGCTATGTATTGAACACTATCAATATAATTTAATTAACTATATATCTTCAATAATAATCATTTAAATTATGCAATAATAAACATTCAAGGTTTGGACATTAATCCAAAGTTTTGTTGAACATTTTCTACCCAGCCTCGCTAAAATAAGAAAAACTCAGTAACAACGACAAAAAATTAAAACTGAAAAAATTACCAAACTTATTTAACACAAAAAATAAGTCAAAACCAAAAACTGAACCATCCAAATCTGATCCCTAGTTACATCAAAGTTCAAAATATGCTGATCCCAAATAATAACCTTACAAGTCTGCAACGAAGCGAGAGAAAGATGTGATCGGGGCTGGAGGCCGGAGGCAAATAGATGGCATTAGATTTTCATTATCTCCACATATAAGGCAATTACATTCTAAATCAATACCCTACTTCCTAAGATTCAGCTTAGCATTCATAAATTTGCATATAGCTTGCCATAGAAAATTTTTAATTTTAAGAGGAATCGAGAGCTTCCATAGTGAATTCTAATCCTAAAAGAATTAAAAGCAATAATATAATAAGTCGATCTCACTGTATACAAGCCGGATCTAAAATAGTGCCAAATAATGATGTCTTCAATCTCAAATAAACTCAAGAAAATAGAAAAGATGCACTTCACCTCATCTTGATGGAGGAAGGCTGGTAGTTTTGTCCCAACAATTAAAATCATCACAAGCTTTCATAGTACTAGAAACACTGGCTCCCAGGCATGTAACAAAAAAACTATTATCTTTAGATAGTTATGGGTATTAAAAAAATTAATAGAGATACTGCTGCCCACCTTCTACTAAATTCCTTTTCTTAAGATATCCCTTGCCCGCAATAGACTCTTCCATGAAAACTAGAATTATTATCATTCTAGCATAAAAAAACTCCTAGGAAAATATTTAGCTTTGTAAATACGATTAAGAAGAGTACTTGGGTTCAAAAACACACGCTAGCCTTGCTCGCTAAACATAGCCAGATTAAAACGTTGCAAATTGCCAAAACCCAAACCACAATAGATTTACTACTACACATATTCTTTTCAAGATAACCAATGAAAACCCTTATTATCTCTCTTCCCTCACTAGAAAGAATTCATTATACATTTAACTCTTGACACAGACTAATACGAAGGTGAAATACACTCATACAGTAGGTTGGAATAGCTTAAGCAACGGACTTAAGTAAAATCTCTTTACCTGCTCTATGAAGAAACTTACTTTGTCATCATGTAAGATGCTTCTAAATCCTTTCTTTGTGGTAAGAAAAAGTTTGCTTCTTGTTTCGTCCTATCAACGAGGGAAGGCCTAAATACCTGCCATGATTAAGGGCATTATGAACATGCAAACAGTCAGAAACAACATTTCGCAAAGGATTAACAACATTAGCATTGAAGAAAATTCCTGATTTTTGTAGATTAATGACTTGCCCGGAAGCTTGCTCATAAATCTCTAAAATTCATTTAATAGCCTGACATTTAGGAATTGTAGCCTAGAGAAAGAAGAAACTATCGTCAGAGAATAATAAATGAGAAACATGAGGCCCTCTTTTATTAACCAAGCAACCATGAATAATCCTAAAATCCTCATCTTTCCTAAACAAAACAAATAAAGCCTCAACACAGATAATAAACAAATACGAGAACAACAGATTGCCTTATCTAAGACCTCTATGCGGTACAATAGGCCATATTTCCACCCGATTTTGAGCAACATTATATCTGACAGTGGTAGCACATAGCATAATAAGCTTAACCTAACTTAAAAGGAAAAAGAAAAATTCATTTTCAACATTTAACAATTTGAAAAAAAAAAACCAGTTTATTCTATCATAAGCTCTACTAATATCAATTTTCAGAGCTAACTCTCCTTTATGACCCTTAGTTTTCCACTTTATATGGTGAATTACCTCAAAGGCATTTTAAATATTGTCAATAATAACCTTCTTAGAACAAAGACAGATTGCGAAGCACGGACAATGTCAGGCAAGAGCAATTTTAGTTTATTAGCAAGAACTTTAGAAATTAATTTATAAATCACATTGCAAAGTGAAATAGTTCCTAGATCTTTAAGACAAGCAAGATCGTCAATCTTAGAATAAAAGCAATCGTGGAATCATTAAGGGAGTTTGGAAAAGATACCATTATTCAACCTTTAACTGCACTGATTCATTATGTCATTACCGATAAGATACAAGAAATTTTAGGGAAAAAAGCTAGATTTAAACCATTAGGGTTTGGAGTTTTATCAGGGTGCATTTGAAAAATAATTGTATTAAACTCATCAGGGGAAAAAAGGGCTAACAACATAGCATTATCCTCATAAAAAATTATAACACCTGCCGCCTAATCCCGGAGGACTAAATAACGAATGTCACATTTGGTGCCGGAGTACCGTTTTATCCTACTTAATAACTTTAGATCATATATTAGAAGTGACTAAGTTTTTATATGGAGGCAAGTAATATTTTTATAAAATAAAGTTTAAGAAAATCCCTACGAAAAATTTGCAAGAGTTTCCCCCTAAAAATTAACTTGCCACTCAAATAAAACAAATACACTCCCAATATTTATTCCTCCAAATCAACTCAATCAGTCACACTTCTAAATACTCATTCATTCACACAGGTTCTAATATAAAATTTTATCATTCATTCTTCGAAATATTTATTAACAATAGTACACCACAAATATAATATGAAGTTATTATTTAATTAATCACAATTATTATAAATTTACAAATCTAATATTTACAACCTCAACACTTTACAATAACTCTATACATGTCATTGTTACATCTTACTACATGTCCAACCCAAAAAACAAGCTTCTTCTTTGATACTATGCCTCTGATCTTCAAGTAGCACCCAACGCTTACAACTTGCGCGTGATGAAAATCAACGTATTGAGTGGAAGACTCAGTGGTGCTAAATAAGATACTTAAACATATTTCATATAAAAGAAATGCTTAAAAATAAATCATAAAATTTTCATTGTACTAAAAATACTTAAAACATTAGTCATATGAAAACTTAATTATAAGTTAACAAAATCATCATTATATAAAAAGCGTTCATCCTTAAAAATAAATTCAAGATTTGACAAATGTAAGAAAAATTCCATATTTACAAATACATTTCCTTTTCTTTCATAACAGAACAAAACTTATTTTTAATTTAGGGCTTATACATATTCTAAAAGAAATATAAGCAGATTTGGTTACATAAATATCAGAACAGAATTTGGCCTGTGAAAGCGCCACCGGTTGATAAGCGCGTCCACTTATCAAGAAACGCTGATAACCCAAGCATATGATCATAACATAACATAACAGAAGGCTGATAGCCGAGCATGCTCATAACCGGAATAAACCTCATCCTACTACATTTCAATCATACATACTTGAACCCAAAACAAAATCATTCTTTCACAAATAACCTTATTTTTTATACACAATCCCTTAGCAATACATTTCACAACTTAATACTTTTTATTTCAAAATTCTTTTACTTACAACTTGTAAAATTTATCAAAACCTACTCATGTTCCCAATCCAAAATCATACTTTCACAATTCTCTTATACACATAGCTTTAAAATACTTAAAATCAACATTTTAAAGAAAACAAAAACATACCTTACCACCCTAGGGTGGTTCGACCCCCTTTAGGTCAATAAGGAGGAAGAAGTTTCCCTTCCTCAAACCTCCACATTTCAAGTCAAGTACTTAATTCAAAATATTAAAATATTTACTAACACACATTTAGCCTCACAAATTCATTTTTACACCTTCAAAGCTTTCTTTAAGTTTTGCAAAAATACTTAAACACAAAAGTTCAAGGTAGTGATTTTAACTACCATTAACACACTTAATAAAAAACACAAAAACCATTGCTTAAAATTACTAAGCTTTAAAACTCATCTTTTACACTTTTAAACTTTCTTTGAGTTTTCCAAAAGTACTTAAACATTAACATTCAAGAGAGAGGTTTTAACCACCATTTACTTACTTAATAAAAAGCTCATTTAAGTTGAAATCAAGCATAGAAATCAAAAGGAGCAAGGTGCCCTTCAACCTCCATAGGTTCGACCAACCTTGATAAAGAGAGGGAAAATGGTTCTTTTGCAAAATAATCACACTTTCTTGAAATAATACCAATCCAAAACACATTTACCATTAAGGGAAATCAAAAGCAAAGAACAAAATCAAAGGCCTTCCTCTTAAGGAGGTTTGGCAAAGAGAAGGGGATGCTCTCCTTCTCTTTCAAGCATTTCATTATGCTTAGTAAACATGGAAAATCACATAACAACTCAAATGACCAATCCCCCAACAAAATTCACATAATTTCTCAAAAATCATACAAAATCTAAAAATTAAAACTTAAAGCAAATGAAAGGAGAAATGAAATATTAGTGCACTAACCTTTAGAATAAGCTTGAAGGAGCTTATAAAGCTCTACTCTTTAGCTTTTTCCTTCCCTTTGAGAGAGGGTTCACCAACCTCTTCAAGTAGGAAAAATTACATTAAAATAAAAAATTAACAAAAGAAATGGATGGAGCATGATTTAATGCATCAATTACAAGTCCTAACCATGAATTCTATTTATTAAATCACAAATTCTAAAAGTCACAACTTACTTGCTTTAATGGCAACTCCAATTTCCTTTGCCTTTAATCACCAATTTCTACTTCTTTCACTTGATTCTTAAGGTTTAGTTGCTAATATTTGGTTTAATTCATGAAATTTGAGGTAGTTTAGAGGTAGAGAAAATGAAGAAAATGGAAGAAAGAAGAGAGAGGAAGTGGTATGGAGAAGAGAGGAAGAAGATGGGTGAATAGTGTTGATGAGTGGTAACTTTAAGTAGAAAAGTCAAACTTGACTTCTTAGGTTTATGCCAAATGAATGGCTATGATCAAGTCAGGGTATTTTCATCCAATGGCTCTAAATATTTCTCAAATAATTTTTCTCTAATTATTATTTAACTCCATCAATTAATTAAATAAACTCCATAAAAATAATTCCTTAACATACTACACTAGAAAATACTATTCATTAAATGCCTTAATTCTCCAAAAATATTCATGAAATATTTTTTACCCATCTAAATCATGAAAACATGCTCCAAAAATATTAAATAGAATATTAGACATGTATAGTAATTTTTTTGGACTGAAATAATACCAAGTCCTAGATCAATGGTACTATTCATAGACCGATAAATCACTATTACTGACGCTGAGAAAATAATACAGAAAAATGAACTGTTACAAAAATTATAGGATCAATAATATTCATGAATATTTTTGAAGAATTAAGACATTTAATGAATAGTATTTTCTAGTGTAGTATGTTAAGAAATAATTGAGAAATTATTTTTATGGAGTTAATTTAATTAATTGGTGGAGTTAAATGATAATTAGAGGGAAATTATTTGAGAAATATTTAGAGGTATTGGATGAGAATACTAGACTTGATCATAGCCATTCATTTGGCATAAAATGAAGAAGCCAAATTTGACTTTTCTTCTTAAAGTTACCATTCATCAAGCAATGCCTTTTACTCATCTTTTTCTTCTTCTTCTTCTCCAACACCAACTTCTCCTTCATCTTCTTCTCCATTTCTTTCAATTTCATACCTCTAAACTACCATTAAACTACCGAATTAAATCAAAGTTTAGTGATTAACCCTTGAGCATTAAGTATAAAGAGTGAGAATTTGGAGTCTTTAAGCTTGAAAGTTGAAGTTACCATTGAAGCAAGTAAGTTGTGAATTTTAAGTTTTGAGAATTTATAAGTAAAATTCATGGCTAGGACTTGTAATTGATGCATTAAATCATGCTCCATTCATTTCTTTTGTTAATTTTTTATTTTAATATAAATTTTTTCTACTTGAAGAGGTTAGTGAAATAATATTTCTATTGCCTTTTCATTTCCTTAATTTTTCAATTTTTAAATTTTTGAATGAAATTTTGATAATTGGGTTAGGGGAATGAGTATTTGAATGTTTTAACTTGATTTTCTATAATTCTTAAGCATGGTAGAATGATTAAAAGGGAAGGGAAACACTTCCTCCCCCTTTAACCAAGAGAGGCCGAACCCTCTTAGGAGGAAGGGCCCTTGGTTTTGTTCCATGCTTTTATGTTCTATTGGTTTTAAATGTGTTCTGAGTTGGTATTATCTTAAGAGACTGTGATTATTTTGCAAAAGAAACCATTTTCCCTTTGATTTGGAAGAAGTGGCCGAATGTATGTAGGTGAAGGACACTTTGTTTTCTTTGATTTCTAAGTTTGATTTTAATTTAAATGAGTTTGTTATTAAGGAATTTGATGATAGGTTAAAGCTCTACTTTGAATTCTAATGTTTTAGCATTTTTCAAGACTTAAAGAAGGTTTGAATGTGTAAAAATGGATTTTATAGTCAATTATTTCAAGTAATGATTTTTATGGTTTTAAGTAGTGAATTTGATTTAGAAATTAAGAATTTTAATGGAGGAAACCGTACCTCATTTGTTTTCAATAAGAGGACGAACCTTCTTTAGTGGGTAAGGCATGATTTTGTCTTTTAAATGTTAACTTTCAAGTGTTTTAAGCCATGTATATTTGTGTATTAAGAAAGTATGATTTTGGTTTTGAACATAAGAGAACTTAATGAGTATTTAAAAGTTGTAAGTTAAATAATTTTGAAGTAATAAGTATTAAGTTATAAATGTTGGATAAGGAATTATGTATGAGAAATAAGATTATTTATAAAGGAATGGAATTGTTTTGGGCTCTTATGTACTTTGGTTGAAATGTAATATGATATGATTCATTTATGTAAGATGAGTATGCTCGGCTTTAATGTCTTTATGATATGATATAAGCTATGATCATATGCTAGGCTTTGGATGCCTTATGTTTAAGCGGACACGCTTATTATGTATAAGTAGACTTTAATGCCTTTATGTTATGGTTGGCGATTTAAGGCCAAATATGTTATGATATGGAATCAATCTGTCATTGTTCCTCCTAGTATGTTTGAGCCCCAAGATAAATGAATGTAACAACGCATATGTTTTAGATGCTAAAAATACATTTATTATGTTTTAACCGAAAGTAAGGAAATGAATTTTAAATGAACACTCTATATATACTTATGATTTTGTTAACTTACGATTAAGTTTGCATATGACTTATGTTTTAAGTATTTTTAATATAATGGAGATTTCATTATTTATTTCTAAGTATTTTATAAGAAATATGTTCAAATAACTTTCTTTTATTTAGCACCACTGAGTTTTTCACTTAGCGTGTTGATTTTATCACACGCAAGTTAAGTGCGGTGGTTTCTATTTGAAGACCAAGGGCGTAGCATCGCAGAGGAAGCCTTATTTTGGCTAGGACATGTACAAGGACGTAAATTATGACATATATATAGATAATGTAAAGGTTATTGAGGTTGTAAAAGTTGAATTTGTAAATTAATAAGAGTTGTGATTAATTAAGTAATATTACCCTATTGTTAAATTATGATGTACGATAGTTGATAATTAATTCACTGAATGTATGAGATAATATCATGATAGAACTTATGTGATTGATATGAGAACTTAGAAGTGCTGAGTGACTACATGTGTTGATTCGGAGTTTTGGGGATTTGGAGGAACAAATATTGGAAAAGTATTTGTTCTCTTTGTGTGGCAAGTTAGTTTTTAGGGGAAACTCTTGTCAATTTTTCGTAGAAATTTCCTTAAGCGTTTATTTTAAAAAAAAAAGATGCTTGTCTCCTTATGAAAACTTAGCCACTTCTAATATACAATTTAGAGTTAATAAGTAAGTTAAGACAGTGCTCCGGCACCGAATGTGGTATTCGTCGACTGGTCCTCTAGGATTGGGCGGTGGGTGTTACAACCTTGCCATTGTTTCAGAGTATGATCACAAAGGCCAATCACAAACATGAATCTAGAAATCCACGTGATGGAATTCCTTTCTCCATAAATCCATACTCGAATCTACTGTCGTGGGGGGTCTATTCCCTTCTTTGGCTTTTCAAAAGCAAAAGATTATTATTAAAGGACCATGCCCCCCATCACGAATCCTATGAAAGTTAAAGGACATGGAAAAACTAAAAGAGATAGCTTCAATTCCCTAGATCCTCAATACATATGCCTCACTCGAGACATCACAAATTGGCCATAATATTTCATAGCATTGGGAAGTTTATGCTCTTATCTGTGAGAACACGTTCGACCATGCAAAACTTTGAATCTACAATAGTCACCAAAGATGGTGCCTATTGAACCGTCATTGCATCATCCTCCAGGTCCATATAAGCAAGTGCTGCCATGATGTTGTCCATATCATTGACAAATAGATGAAAGAATAATAAAAAAAAGAAACCCTAAAAACTGAGAAGAAATCCTAAAACTTGCAATACACACAAGAGTTACATATATATATATATATATTGTTTTTTTAAAGGTATATAGATAGTGTTTATTATTCGTTCTGTTCCACTTTAACAGTAACATTTAATCTTTTTTATAAAAATTAAAAAATGATTGAAATACATTAATTTTTAAAATATATATAATAAAATATCTAAATTATCCTTCTTAAAATTAAAAGCTCTCTATTTAACTTGGCTATGAAATCTCCAATAACTATGGTAAAATTGAAAAAAAAAATTTAATATACTCTTAAAATTTTAATTAAATGTAACACCCACCGCCCAATCCCGAAGAACCAGACGGCGGATGCCACATTCGGTTTTGGAGCACCGCCTTATACCATTACTACTCTAGATCATATATTAGAAATTGTTAGATTTTCATAAGTGAGCAAGTGATTTAAAATTTTAAACATAGTATATAAGGAAATTTCTATGAAAATTTCGCAAGAATTTCTCCTAAAAATTAACTTGCCACACCAAGAAAATATACACACTTCTAATACAATATTCCTCCAAACCCCAAACTCCAATTCAACTCAAATCATAAGCAAGCACTTCTAAAATATACGATAAAATCATCTCATTATATTAGTAACATCCAAGATAACTAAACATATCATTATTCATACACCACACAAATAATCGTATAATAATAATTAATTGGCCACAGATTTCATTTAAAATTTATTCAAGTACTTACAACCTCATATTATTCACAATGAGTCTATACATGCCATAATTTATATTACATACACATCCTACCCAAAAAAAACTACACTTCTATTCTGATGCTCCCTCTCTAGTCTTCGAGTAGCACCCCCAGCTCTCAACCTGCGCGTGATAAAAATCAACGCGTTGAATGGAAGACTTAGTGGTGCTAAATAATAATAAAAATAATACGAAAAGCCAAATAATCATTCTCAAAAATGCTTTTAAATACTCAAATTAAATATAGAATAAATACCAAAATCCCATTAATTAAATTTGAACACTATGAAAATCATAAAAAGATTATAACATACATGAGTCCTCTTTTCTTTTAATTTACCAAAAATTCTATTTTTAGTTAAGGCTCATACCAATATAAAGAATGTAAGCAGATTCGATCGTGGCCTGTGAAAGCGCCACCCCCATCACATAATCGTGGCCTGTGGAAGTGCCACCCCCTATCATATAATCGTGGCCTGTGATAATGCCACCGTGGCCTGTGGAAGCGCCACCCCCCATCTCACAATAAGCGCGTCCGCTTATTTATAAGGGCTCATAATTCTAGCATATGATCATAACTCCTCCTAATAAAACGGGCTGATAACCAGAGCATGCTCACATATCACAATATATCTGATCATACCACATATCTATCATGTATAGTAGAGCCTAAAATAAATGTGTTCTCCCACCATAAATCTTATTTCTCATGCACCAATTCCTTATTTAAAATATTTAAATTTAACACTTATTCTTTCAAAATCACTTAATTTACAACTTAACTCATCCATCAAAATCAATTCATGTTTCAAGTGAAAACCTTTATTTCATAAAGCCTCCATTAAAAATACTAAACATCAACTTAAAATCACCTCTCAAAATCATTAAATTCATTTGTCAAACCACTAACCATAAAACCCCAAATTCACCATTTCAAAACCTTCTTTTAAGTCATGAAAAATACTTAAACATTAGAATTTAAATTCAAGATTTAAACCATCACCAAATCAATTGCTATTAAGCTTATTTAAATCAAAATCAAGAAAATCAAAATGTCCTTCATCATGACATGATTCGGCCATGTCTCAAAATCAAAGGAGGAAAATGTTTCTTTTCAAATTCATTTCACAAATTATAAGAAAATACAATTCAAAACCCATTCAAGTTCAAATTTGGCATAAAAATCAAAGGACACAAGGTGCCTAGAGTGGTTTGGCCACTCCTAGTTGGGGTGGGGGGGAAGTGATGATTCCCTTCCCTTCCAAGCATTCTACCATGCTTAAAAATCATAAAAAAAAAAAAACTCATTAAAACCACTAAAATCTCATCGCCAACACATTTCACACACATTCACAAAAATTCATCAAAAACCTAAAAATGGAATACTTGAGAAATTGAATGAGAAAATGAGATAATAGAGCACTAACCTCTTTTTTTAAGCTTAAATAAGCTTAAAAACCCTACTCCTTAGCCTTCTCTTTGCCTCTTGAAGAGGCTTCACCAATTGCTTCAAAGTAGGAGAAGAGCTCATTAAAATCAAAATTAACACTAGAAAAGAGAAGACATGGCTTAATGCATGAATTCCATGGCTAATCCTAGAATTAGACTTAATAAATCACAAAATCCAAAAGTTATAATTTACCTCCTTTAATGGCAACTTCAAAACCAAAGTTTAGGAACTCCAAATTCAAGCTTCTACTAATTATTCCTTAAGGATGAGTCACAATTCTATTGTTTAATTAGGTTATTTAGTCGTATTTTGTGGAAGAAAATGGAGAAGAAAGAAGAAGTGGAAATGGCGTGGTGAAGGAGAAGAAGAGAGGAAAGAAAAGGTATTGGTGACTTTAGTAGCCAAGTCAAACTTTGCTTCCAATTTTATGCTAAATCAATGGCTATGATCAAATCCTAGGTAATCTCATCCAACGGCTCTAAATATTCCTCAAATAACTCTCTTCCAAATATTATTTAACTCCAAAATTTAATTAAATTAACTTCTCAAAAATAATTTACCATTTATTTCTTAATATATCACAATAAAAAATAATATTCACTAATTGCCGCAATTCTCCAAAAATATTCATAAAATATTTTCTATCCACCTAAATCATGCAAACATGCTCCGAAAATATTAAAGAACATACTAGACACATGTAGTAATTTTTTTGGACCGAAATAATACCAAGTCCTGGACCGATGGTACTATTCACAGACCGGTAAATCACTATTCACGACATTGAAAAACTAGATTGTTACATCAAACACTTATGAAATCTATACTATATATAAAAGTGGTAATAGGGGGGAATAATGAGATTACTGATAGCACCTTTAATGAAATTTAGGATATTAAAAAATAACCTTAATCTTAGCCAATTAAAAAATTATATTTTATTATTAATATATTTATAAAATTATTTTTAAGCCATTAATATCTTCTAATTTATGTGAGGAATGAGAGATCTCGATTTCGAATCCTTTCGATTATAAGTGTTTTCACCAATTTAGTGAGTGAAAGGTTATTCTTTGTTGGTAGTCCATTATGCCTTCTAATAGATTAAAAGAAATTATTTTTTAAATAAATACATATAGATAATTAAGCAATTAAAAATTTAAGTTTTATCTTTGTTCAATTTAGTTCTTAATAAATATATATAACAATGATATATTTAAAAATATTTTTATATTTTATTTATTAAATATTTAATTCTTTTAGGATATAGATAAAAAAATAAAAGAAAATATGTTATTTTATTAATATTTTTTCTTTGATTGAATATATTTTTAAAAAATAAATTTTTAAATATAATATATATAATTTTTATTTAGGAGAGATAAAAAAGAAGAAAAAGTATATTATTTTTATTAATATTTTTTATGTTTGTTGAAATGACCCATTAATTTATTTTTAAAAGAATTTTTATTTAAAATTTAATTATAAATTTTCACCAATGAGAATTAGCAAAAAAATAATATTTTATGCTGCAAAACGAACCCGAAAATCAAATTTAAATAGTCAAACTCAATCGAAAAAAACCCTTAAATCAAATGTAAACTAGACTAAATTGTTGGGTTAGATCAAATTGATTCAAGTGGAACTGAAACTAATTAGGTAAAAGCTGAAATTGATCTAAATCGCTCAAAAAACCCCATCTCTCCTCTCCCTTTCACGCGACACTCTCTCCCCGATAACTCTCCCTCTCCTTTCATGATCGTAGCAGCGATCTCCTCCCAGTTGCTGACAGAAGCCGCTCGATGTGCCGAAGGGAGCGAACGAAGCTCCAGAAGACGGCCACTGCTCAGACCGACAAAGCCTTCTCGCGCAAGGCGAGTCTCTCTCAGCGCGACGCTACTGTCTCTTTGACAGTTTGTCACGACCCAAAACCGTGGACCAGTCCGGCACTAGGACCTAGATAAGCTTAAGGCTCCTGAGGCCCGTAGTAAGCCTAAACTATTAGAACTCATTCCCATTATCATTTGACTGACGGAATAGTAAGCCCATATTATAACATTATTCATATAATAATCAGAGTTAACAATTCTGACCCAGCCTTAATATTAAGGACTGTTCACATCTTGGGCCCATATCCATTTAATAAAAATATTTTCTCATGCAATATTTATTTGTCATAATATGATCAAACTATTCCTATCAGATAGTCTCCAAATATTCAAAAGAAAATACTCTACAATTTATTTATAATCACATGAATATTTCCTTTTACATATCCAAATATTATTTAAAGATCCTAACTGCGGAGTTAAATAAAAAGTGCGGAAATTCACAAATATGAACAAATAATTTATACTAACATGGTCGAATCTCTGCGAAGAAAGAAGCAGAGTCTCACAAACCAACAATACTTTTATTCCTTGAAAAATGTTTACGGAAGGGGGGTGAGTTTCACTAAACTCAGTAAATAATAATAAATAATGCAAACCTA
>CANUEP010200424.1:0-27945 GCA_947857235.1 Jatropha podagrica | reverse complement strand
ATAGTTTGGATTCATGTTTACGATTGGTAGGGTAGGATCATAAGGTGTGTGTTTGGTTTCATTCTTCTCTAAATCTTCCATGAATGCTCTGATACCATGTAGAAAACTTAGAGAGAAATTGTAGAGGAAAATATTCTTATTCACACTTTGATACGTATAGGTACAGAGGTATTTATATACTTTCTAATCTAACAAAGTGATAAGGATAAATCTATTTAACCTTATCTCTAATCTAACAAAGTGATAAGGATAAATTTATTTAACCTTATCTCTAATTCTAACAAAGTGATAAAGATAAATCTATTACAATGATAATTATCATTTAAAAACAAATTAATTCTAATATTATAACATGGTAAAATTGTTCTGGCTAACAAATTTTGTCCCAACATTTGTGTTTTTCTTTTTAACAAAAATGTTATTGATCGAGATCAAATCTAATAAGTCAAATACTGATAATAATTAAAGACTAATTTATCCTTCATAATTTTTGAAAAAAAAAATAATTGCATAATGAAAATTGGAAAATTGCTGCAATTAATGTTTCATTATCTCTAAACTTACTTTGTAATAAGCAGTTATTTAATGAGCCCTTTAAATTTTAAATGTCACGGTTTAAAACCGTGAGCCTAATTGGCATAAGAGTTCAAGTAAATTTAAACTTTCGAGACCTATAATGAGGCTAATTTATGAAAATTCATTTCTTTTAAAAACTGATTTTAAGAATAGTAAACTCATATTTCAATATTATTTAATTATTTTGTCAAATTATATCTCTGACCCATCTTCAATATTTCAATTAATTTATGGCTTAGGTCTATAGATATATATACTTTGTACAATTCACATCATTCATAATATGGGCAAACTGATACATTCACAATCTTTAAAGAGACAACTAGAAAATAATCCACAGGTTTACTCATCAGCACATTATCAATTTTCTATAATAAGATGTAAAGCAAAACATTCTAATTGCAGAGCCCAATAAATAGGTGCGAATTGTTCTGTTGACCATGATTTCAGCATCAGACTCTAAAAAATTTCGCTACATTTTCGATGATGCGAGAATCAGTTCGATTAGACGTCGTTTGGTCCTCAAATGAACTTTCGAAAGCTCGAAAACTTAGAAACCAAAGGGGAGGTGCATCCTGATAATTTGTTAGGATCAGCGCCGTCCAGCCTAGTGGTAGCGTCAATTAGACTACTGTTAGGACCCTCTGATGGTGCTAGAAAGCAGATCTTTGACACCGTTTTTGGATTAGCCGACTCAACCACCCCCTTTGCCTATAAAAGGCACACTCCCCCCTCTCATTTAGGCACCTCTTGTTACTTGATCGAGCACTTCTCAAGTATCCACAACTCTCATACTCCCTATTGTGATTCTACGACCACAAAGTTCCACTTTGTTCATCTTCTATAATTGATTTTAAATCTCGACTTGACTCTCAAAAGTCAATCTTTTCGACTTTCACTCACACCTTTACCTTCCTTATGCCAAAGCTACTAGTTAAGTGATTTATTATTAATCAAATCTAGCGATTGATTAATAATTCGTCATTTAATAATATTATATAATACTATAATATAGGTCCTCGTGCCCTATCTTAGCTTATATCCGGAGGAAGACCCAACCTCGTTGGTCGTGAACTCACATATTACATGTTGTGGACCAAGAGACTATAAACCTATCCAGTGGTAAACCCAATCCAGTGGTACACCCAAATACCAATCCAGTGGTAAACCTATCCAGTAGTACACCCAAACACCAATCTAGCAGTAAACTTATCCAGTGGTATACCCAAACACCAATCCAGTGGTAAACCTATCCAGTAGTACATCCAAACACTAATTCAGTAGTAACCTATACATTAATCCCTACTCGAGGACATACACCTGATCTACTATCAAAAGCCCCAAATTAGACCTAAGCATCTCAGATTACCAAAGCTTCAAATTAGACTTGAGCACCTTAGAAAGTCTTAGATCAAACCTAAGCACCCTTAATTTTCAAACTGGGGGTAATGTCTGAGTCATGCCATCAAATCTTGACTCCTGCATTGCTTCCTTCTATCCAAAAGGCTCAAACCAGATTTGAGCACACCATATTACAAAAGCTTCAAATCAGACCTGAGCACCTCAGAAAGCCTTAGATCAGACCTACGCACTCTTATTTCTCAAACCGGGAGCAATGCTTGAGTCATGCCATCAAATCTTGGCTCATGCATTGCTTCCTCCTATCCTAAAGCCTCAAATCAAACCTGAGCACCTCAAATCAGACCTGAGCACCTTAGAAAGCCTTAGATTAGACCTAAGCACCCTTATTTCTCAAATCATGGGCAATGGTTGAGTCATGCCATCAAATCTTGTCTCATGCATTGCTTCCTGCTCACCAAAAGCTTTAAACTAGACTTAAGCACCTCCTATCCAAAAGCCTCAAAACTTGACATGAGCACCCCCTGACCTAAGTGTAACACCAGCCGACCGATCTCAAAAGATTAGGCGAGGTGCACCACTTTCGGTGTCAGAGCATCCCCTTAACTTACTATATAGTCCTAAAAACATATATTAAAAATGACTAAGTTTTCATAAGGAGGCAAGTAATAATCTCCTTTTTTTACGTAATAAATTATTGTAGAAAATTCCTGCAGAAAAATAGCAAGAGTTTTCCCAAAAAAGCCAAGCTTGCTAAAACAAATGAAAACAAAGCACTTTCAATTCTTAAACTCTAAACCCCGTCAAACTCCAAAATATCACACAATGTCGCAACACTTATAAAATTTCCACATCAACAATCTTAGGTCCTAAAATATTATATAGTGATCCATTCAATAAAATAACTACTAATAACCACATACTTAGATTCGTAAGAATAATTTTCCTTAATTAATCTTATACTTCATTAATTTACAAACTTAATATATACAACCTCTTAAAATATTTTTATACATGCCATAAATATATTCTATTACATGTTCAATCCAAAATAAAGTTTCCTTTCTGATGTTACGCCTCTAGTCTTCGTGTAGCGCCTACTGCTCTTAACTTACACGTGATAAAAAATCAACACTCTGAGTATAATACTCAGTGGTGCTAAATAACTTAATAATACAATAAATGATGTTGCCTAAGCAACAAACCTAAAATATAATTTAAAATTCTTATTTCATATATAAAAATATCAAAAATATATAAATCAAATTAAAATATTCCAGGAATCATAAATAAGAACATTGTTAAAAATAAATTCATAGTATCTCAAATATAAGGAAAATCCTATAAATAAAAATATTTTCATTTTCCTTAATAACAAAATAGAATTTATTCTTAGTTGAGGACTCATACATATACAAAGAGAAATATAATCCGATTCAATTTTAGAGATATAGATTTAGCCTGTGAAAGTGCCACCAGATAACTGGCCTGTGAAAGTGCCACCTAATAATTGGCTTGTGAGAGCGCCACTGGATAATTAACCTGTGAAAACGCCATCGGATAATTGACCTATGAAAGTGCCACTGGATAATAAGTGTTTTCGCTTATTCAGAAGGCATCTAAAGCCTAACATATGATCACAACATATAATATAACAGAGAGACATAAAAGCCGAGCATGCTCATGTACCGTAATAAACCTCATCTTACCAATATTTTAACCATGCATTTGAGCCTAAATCATATTATTTCTTCATAAATCATCTCATTTCTTATAACTTATTTCTTAACAAAACTTTTTATAACTTTAATGTTTTTACTTTAAATTTCCTTAACTTACAACTTCATTAAAATGCCAAAGTCATACTTATGAAATTCAAAGCTTTTCCTTTTCAAAATATATACTTAAAATACAATTCAAAAATACTTAAGTAAACCTTAAAAGTATTACTGATAGTCAACAGCCTTAAACCCCTTCACTTTTTTTAAAGTATCCTTAAAGTTGTGAAAAGTTCATAATAAGCTTAAAATCAAATGTATCAAATACTATTCAAAACATACTTATCAAACATCAAAACTTACATTTTTCAAACACATAATTAACTTAAGCTTATTTTTTTTTAACTTCTTTAAAACTTACAACTTGTAACATTTACCATATTTCATACTTAGTAAATTCAAAGAATAAATATTCAAAACATATACTGAATATAACATAAAAGTACTTAGACAAAGCTTTATATGAAATAAAAATCAAGCCTTAAAACCATAGGGTGGTTCGGCCTCTATATGAATACAAAGAAGGGGGAGTTTCCCTCTTTCAAATAAACCTAAAAGCAAGTTGTAAATACTTATAAAAGCCATTAAAAGCCTTAACCCAAAATCCTTTAATGTAAAACCCATTTCTACTCAAATCATACTTTCTTTAAGTCTTGTAAATTCCATAATCATTAAAAGTATAAGAAAAGATTTAAACCACCTTAAATTTACTTTTTATATAATACTTTAAAATCAAAATCAAGTAAGAAATCAAAGAAAAACACAAGGCCCTTAACCTAACATGGTTCGGCCACTCTTGAAATAAAAGGAAGGAGATATTTTTCTTTTCATTTAAACATACAAGCATGCTTAGAATTCATTCAAAAGCACATTAAAACAATCAAAACCCATCAATTTCACCAAAACATACAAAATTTCCAAAAATCACATTAAACCCAAAAATAGAAAAACTTAAATAAATGAAAAAGGAATAAAAGTAATACTTGCACTAACCTTCAAATTAAGCATGGTTGAGCTTATTAAATCTAATTTCTTCTTCTTCCCTTTCACTTTGGAGGAGGGTTCACCCACCTTTTCAAATATCAAAATTTACATATCTAAATCATGGAAATAATCAAAGAAGGAGGTGGAGTATGATTTAGTGCATAATCTAACATATCTAAGCTATGAATTACTCAATTAAATTCTTTGAAATAAAAATCAAAACTTACTTACTTAAGTCTTAAACTCCAAATTCTTTGCTTAAGGACTCCAAATTCTACTTCTTCTACTTAATTCTTCAAGTTTAATTACTAAACTTTAGTTTAATTGATCTATTTTGGTGTAGTTTATAAGTAGAGAAATTGAAAGAAAATGGAGGAGAGGAAGAGAGAGAGTAGCGTTGGAATGGAGAGGAGGAAGAAGGCGAAATAGTTTGGATAAGTTGTGTTGACCAAGTCAACAAATCAAATGTTGCTACTTCACCACACGTTCACAAGTGTATGGCTTGGATCAAGTCAAGGTATTCTAATCCAAAGGCTCTAAATATTTATCAAATAATTCTCCTTCAATTATTATTTAACTCCACAAATTTATAAAATTAACTCTATAAAAATAATTTCTCAATTTTTCCTTAATATACTTCACTAGAAAACACTATTCACTAATTACTTAAATTCTCTAAAAATATTCATAAAATATTTTCTACCCATTTAAATCATTTAAACATATTCCAAATATATTAAATAAGATACAAAACATTAATAGTAATTTTTGCAAAGAATATACACTACTAAAAACACTTTAATACATAATTACATACATTCACTTTTGCAATCATTTGATAAAAAGGGTGTTGCAAAAAGCAATTAATAAATCCAAATCTTATTAAATACAAGATGAGTACATGTAATAATAATGTTATGCAAATGCTACATATGTACATTATATCCACTTTCTTATTTATTCTAGAAGACTTAATAAATAACATCAAGTCATATCTTACTCCCCAAATCATAGTAATTCCTTACAATTTCATAAACATTTTGTGTCTAGTCAATGACTCTTTTAAATACTACACTAACTCCTTCTATGTTAACATGACTACTTACTTAATAGGATCACCTCAAACCGTTATTTTTACCAATACTTAGCTGATATAGTCCTAAATATACAAATACATAACTTGATACTTATTACTTCCATTTCCACCTATTTTTAGAAATTGTGGTTTTTTTTAAGAATCACCAAATAGTGACCATCCTTTCAAATCTCATCTAAATTATATTAAGTTTTACTCCTTTCAACTTCTCATGATTGGTTCTCTTTTTAATATCTCACACTAACATGACCATACTCATTCTTACTTATTCAAATTATTGGTACAATCATCAATTTGATAGTTGAAGAAAATATTCTCTTCATGTTCATAGTTATTCACTAATTATTTTAGTTCTCACGTCGCGACATTTATATAGAATATTTATCTTAATTTTCTTAAAGAAATCATTCACTTTTCCAACATCCTGAAATCTCTCATTAAGTCAATATCTTTGCATGTAACTTACATAGTATCTAGGATTCAATAGGTAATCAAAACATTTAAAGACAAGTCTTATAGGATTTAATTTCTATTCATATCATATTACACCATAAGGTCTCATAATTACACGAGCTCCAATATTTGGCACATAAGACTCTAAATCAATTTATTTTCCATTAAGAATCCCACTTCACCTTTCTTATAATTACATTAATTCTTATTATCTGCAACACTCATATTCATGCGATGGTTCCCACTTAAATGCAAGAGTGAGACATACACACATGACTACAATAAGATGGCATTAATGCAATTTATGGAAATGTTGCATATATACATTGTACCCACTTGTTCATTTATTAAAAAGATTGCATAATAACATCAAGCATCACTCATCAAATCTTATGATACTCTCAAAATTATAGCGACTCCATATAACTCCACAAACCTTTTATGTCTTATAAATAACTGTTTTAAATATTACACCAATTCTTTCATCTTACTATGGTTACTTATATACCTTTGACCATGAGAGTTATTTTCATATAAGCATAATAAGATCACTTTAAACCATTATTATTTGTTTTTATATTTTTTTTATAAATTCATACATAACCTATAAAATCCTAAAAATATATAAGTTATAACTCAATATTCTTTACCTCAATTCATTAATTCCTAAAAATCATAGTTCCTAATTTAATCAAAAGTCACCAAATAATGATTATTAAAATTTTAAATTTGACTTAGATCATGTGAAGTCATACTTCTTCCAACCTTCATAATCTATTCCTTTCTTAATATTAACATACTATCATGATCCTATTCACTCTCACTTATCTAATTTATTTGCGTAAGTCTTATTTCAATAATTGAACAAACTAACACTTCAATCTCTTTGTCATCCATCAATTTTTTTTTGTATATAACATATTTACCTAATTATCTTTAAGAGGTCATTTACTTTTATAAAATCATGGATCATTATACCAAAATCCATGCTTACATGACATCTAGACTTCAATAGGTTCTTTAAACATCAAAAGACAATTTTATATGGCATTCAATTCCTAATAATACCATATTAATTCATAAAGAGACACAATTATGCAATATCCCATATTTGACACATAAAAGTTAAAACAATTTATTTCTTATCGAGAACATCATAACCATCCTTATTACCACACGTCTCATAATTGACATATGAAAAGTTAAGATATACTTACTCCACAAAGTATTATTGTTCTCAAAAGTAGTGATTATTTCTCATATTCAAAATAAATCACCTAAAGTTATATATCATTTATATCTTTTAAGTTACACTCGTGCAAATATAGTACACATTCTTTCCATTTCACTAAAGAAAATATTTATCCTTATAACTATAATTAGCACATGTTCAAAATTCATATAATTCTCATCATAATTCTTATACTAGAATCATAAGCCAATTATTTAAAATTTGATATCCTCAAATTCAAATCATATAGTATATTCACTTGGTGATTCTAGAAACTCATTCCTAATATATCCTTCACCGGGTGCTTATGTATAAATGTTCATGTTTCGTGCATACACATCATATTTAAAAAACAATAAATACATGGCATCTTATATTTCATGTAAATGTCATCCTTATATATGGCAAATTCATAATTGACATACTTTCATAATACAATGAATCAAATACATGTAAATTTATTTTCAGATACACAACAAGCTTTTGATCTTTCAATTTCAAACTTTTTTTAGTAAATCCATGCTTGAAAACCAAACTTTCTTATATCAAAACGTCCA
This sequence comes from Jatropha podagrica, assembly GCA_947857235.1. Taxonomy (NCBI): domain Eukaryota; kingdom Viridiplantae; phylum Streptophyta; class Magnoliopsida; order Malpighiales; family Euphorbiaceae; genus Jatropha; species Jatropha podagrica. The sequence continues at coordinate 19,911 of CANUEP010200424.1, read as the reverse complement.
AGAATGGAAAATTTTCATAATACAAATCAAAACAAAACTCAAAAATACACATATTACTTGGAAATCATACCTACTCCAAGGAAAGAATGATACAGATCATTTTATGAATTAGAAAAATCACAACATCCCGAATATCACGTCAAAACTCTATCCTTAACTATTAAAAATCCTCCAAAGAGTAACTCTTCTAAACCATCTGAAAGGATATAATTAAAAATCATCAATAACAACCTTTACACATTCTACCTATTATGATATTGCTCTCCAATAGTAGGTCATATAATTATCATAATTCAAAACATTTGTCCAAATTCTGTATCCAATTAAAATTCATGAAAGATCTGCTTCAGAGTCATATTACTTATGGAACTTACATGAAATATATTTAACTTAAATCACTTATATATTTACTCCAAACAAATAAATTCTCATCCTTAAATGTAATCCTAAAATAGCCTAAGCCTGGCTGTGATACTGCTAAATGTAACACCAGCCGCTTGATCTCGAAAGATTAGACGGGGTGCACCACATTCAGTGCCGGAGCACCATCTTAACTTACCAAATAGTCCTAAAAGCATATATTGGAAATGACTAAGTTTTTATAAGGAGACAAGTAGTAATCTCCTTTTTTTTACGTAATAAAATATTGCAGAAAATTCCTATAGAAAAACTGCAGGAGGTTTCCCCAAAAACCTGAGCTTGCTAAAATGAAAACAAAACACTTCCAATTCCTAAACTCCAAACCCCATCAAACTCCAATAGATCACATAATATCACAACACTTCTAAAATTTTTACATCGACAATCTTATATCCTAAAATATTATATAGCCATCCATTCAATAAAATAACTACTAATAACCACATATTTAAATTTGTAAGAATAATTTTTCTTAATTAATCACATATTTCATTAATTTACAAACTTAATATATACAACGTCCTAAAATATTTTTATACATGCCATAAATATATTCTATTAGATGTTCTACCCAAAATAAAGTTTCCTTTCTGATGCTATGCCTCTGATCTTCGTGCAACACCCACTGCTCTTAACCTGCACGTGATAAAAATCAGCACGCTAAGTATAACACTTAGTGGTGCTAAATAACTTAATAATACAATAAATGAGGTTGTGTAAGCAAAAAACCTAAAATATAATTTAAAGTTCTTATTTCATATATAAAAATATCAAAAATATATAAATCAAATTAAAATATTCTAGGAATCATAAATAAGAATATTGTTAAAAATAAATTCATAGTATGTCAAATATAAGGAAAATCCTATAAATACAAATATTTTCATTTTCCTTAATAACAAAATAGAATTTATTGTTAGTTGATGGCTCATACATATACTGAGAGAAATATAATCAGATTTGATTTCAGAGATATAGATTTGGCCTGTGAAAGCGCCACCAGATAACTGGCCTATGAAAGTGTCACCCAATAATTGGCCTGTAGAAACACCAACGGATAATTGCCCTGTGAAAGCATCACCCAATAATTAGCCTGTGAACGCGCCATTGGATAATAATCGCGTTCGCTTATTCAGAAGGCATCTAGAGCCTAACATATGATCATAGCATATAATATAATAGAGAGGCATAAAAGCCGAGCATGCTAATTTATTAGAATAAATCTCATCTTACCATATTTTAACCATACATACTTGAGCCCAAATCATATTATTCCTTCATAAATCATCCCATTTCTTATAACTTATTTCTTAACAAAACTTTTCATAACTTCAATGTTTTTACTTTAAATTTCCTTAAGTTACAACTTCATTAAAATGCCAAAGTCATACTTATGAAATTCAAAGCTTTTCCTTTTCAAAATATATACTTAAAATACAATTCAAAAATACTTAAGTAAACCTTAAAAGCATTACTTATAGTCAAACATCCTTAAACCCCTTCCTTCACTTTTTTTAAACTGTCCTTAAAGTTATGAAAAGTTCATAATAAGCTTAAAACCAAATGTATCAAATACTATTCAAAACATACTTAACTTAAACTTATTTTTCTTAACTTCTTTAAAACTTACAACTTGTAACATTTACCATTTTTCATACTTAGTAAATTCAAAGCATACATATTCAAACATATACTTAATATAGCATAAATGTACTTAGACCAAGCTTTATATTAAATGAAAATCAAGCCTTACCACCCTAGGGTGATCGGCCTCTATATGAATATAAAGGAGCGGGAGTTCCCCTCTTTCAAATAAACCTAAAAGCAAGTTGTAAATACTTATAAAAACCATTAAAAACCTTAACCCAAAATCCTTTAACATAAAACTCATTTCTACTCAAATCATACTTTCTTTAAGTCTTATAAAATCCATAAGCATTAAAAGTATAAGAAAAGATTTAAACCACCTTAAATTTACTTTTTATATAATACTTTAAAATTAAAATCAAGTAAGAAATCAGAGAAAAACACAAGGCCCTTAACCTAACATGGTTCGACCACTCTTGAAATAAATGGATGGAGATATTTTCCTTTTCATTTAAACATACAAGCATGCTTAGAATTCATTCAACAGGACATTAAAACAATTAAAACCCCATCAATTTCACCAAAACATATAAAATTTCCAAAAATCACATTAAAATCTAAAAATAGAAAAACTTAAAGAAATGGAAAGGAATAAAAGTAATACTTGCACTAACCTTCAAATTAAGTTTGGTTAAGCTTATTCAATCTAATTTCTTCTCCTTCCTTTCACTTTGGAGGAGGGTTCACCCACCTCTTCAAATATCAAAATTTACATATCTAAATCATGGAAATAATCAAAGAAGGAGGTGGAACATGATTTAGTGCATAATCTAACATATCTAAGCCATGAATTACTCAATTAAAATCTTAAAAACAAAAATCAAAACTTACTTACTTGAGTAGTAAATTCCAAATTCTTTGCTTAAGGACTCCAAATTCTACTTCTTCTACTTAATTCTTCAAGTTTAATTACTAAACTTTGGTTTAATTGATCTATTTTGGTGTAGTTTTTAAGTAGAGAAATTGAAAGAAAATGGAGGAGAGGAAGAGAGAGAGTAGCATTGGAATGGAAAGGAGGAAGAAGGTGAAATAGTTTGGATAAACTGTGTTGAACAAGTCAACAAAACCAAGTGTTGCTACTTCACCACATGTTCACAAGTGTATAGCTTGGATCAAGTCAAGGTATTCTAATCCAAAAGCTCTAAATATTCACCAAATAATTCTCCTCCAATTATTATTTAACTCCACCGATTTATTAAATTAACTCCATAAAAATAATTGTTCAATTTTTCCTTAATATACTTCCATAGAAAACACTATTCACTAATTATTTAAATTCTCCAAAAATATTCATGAAATATTTTCTATCTGCTTAAATCATGTAAACATATTCCAAATATATTAAATATGATATAAAACATTAATAGTAATTTTTTCGGACCAAAATAATATAAAGTCCCGATTTGGTGGTACTATTCACAAACCGATGAACTACTAACCAATAATTTATTACTTACTTTGTCATGAAAAATTTATATCTTAACTTTAATTAATTAAGACTAATCACATAAAATCTAATTAACTCTACAAATATTAATTATGCTTAATATTATTATCAGGTCCAAATAAAATATTATTTCTCTCTCAGGTGATACCATTCATGACCTGACCCAATAGTACCATTTTAAGATCCAAAATTTTGGGGCATTACATTGATCACAGAACTTTTGCAATAGATGTGTATTGATGCCCTCCTTTTGTTTGCTTCTACCAGAGAACAACAGCAATAATAGCTCTACCCAATGATTTCAGAACACTCATGGAAGAGATGCTCCAAGAATAGGAGACCCATTTTTGGACTATGCTAACAAAGCAGAATGCTTCCCTCTAGAATACCATTACTACTTAGAGAGAGGCCATTATGGGGCAAGTAAGTACCTTTTTAACTGCTAGTCATAATGACAATGCTCCTCTTAACCAAATCAGGGGATCTAATGAACAGCCTGCCATTCCACCCAATGATGATTAGACTGCTCGAGGGTCTGCCAGAGATAGGGGCCACTTCCAATACTATTGCCACCCCAAGTTAGACAGGGGATGATTTTGCTTCTTCAGAGGTTAGAAAGATGAAGTAGAAGATGGATTCCTTTGAGAAGTTCCTAAAAGGCATTAAGAAGTACAAAGACTTGATTGACGTAGAGACTCTCCCACTCTTTTCAGAGGTCAGGTTGCCTACTAAGTTCAAGATGCTTGCAATGGACAATTTTGATGGCACCACATGCCCCAAGACTCACCTAAAAATGTATGTGGGTGCCTTCACTCCTCTTGGTGTGAACAATGAGCTCTTGGCTCAACTCTTCTAGTAATCCCTCACCAGTGCTGCTCTTCGCTGGTTTGTTACCCTAGGCAATGCTAAGAAGAAGAAAAGCGATGAGATTTATAATGCTTTCAACCAGTAGTATCACTATAATGTAGAGATTGACATTACCAGAAGAGATCTGGAAACCTTCAAGCAGGGAGCCTGGGAATCCTTCTCTTACTTTCTTATAAGATGGAGAGGTAAAGTTGCCCAGATGCTCAACCATCCTTCTGAACAGGAACAAATTAACATCATAGTCAAGAACCTGCTCCCCTCTTATTAGAGTCACCTAAGGACCTAGTACCTTCCAAACTTTAGAGCCCTCATTGCCACAGTAACTAAAATCAAAGACTTGATCCAATCAAGCCAGATTAAAGAGGATCAAGCTTCTTCCTCTAGATATAAGAAGCCCCATACCAGTTATCACATAGTTCCTCTCATTCCTTAGAAAGGTGGTGAGGTGGCTAATCTGACCGACCAAAGATAGCTTCCCCCTCCTCCACCAAGACTAGTTGCTCGACTAGACAAATGCAACTTCATGGATCTTAGTGTTCCTCTCTCATTTATCTTCCAAAAGGCTATGGATGACAAGTTGATATAACCCTTGGAGCCCAAACCTCTACCAAATCTAGTCTCAAAACACTACAACCTGAACTCCTTCTGCCCTTTCCACAAGGGGCCTGGGCACAAGACTGATGACTGTAAGACCTTGAGATATAAGATCCAAGACTTAGTGAAAAGTGACCAAATACTCCCTATTCGACCCAGAACGAACATAAACACCAGCCCACTCTATCATCACCAAAACAACATCCACATGATCCATCAGGAGCCAAATTCTGACTTAGCCTCCCTGATTCACCCAATCATGGACAACTCATGTTGTGTTATAAACATGAATGATGTTCTTGAGGAAATCAATGCCATCACCCAGATTGGGAGACAATACCCATCTCCTCCTCTAGAAGCTTTACCCAATCTAGCAGCCTTGGCCAAGGACATGCCCAGTTCAAGTTCCAAACCTCAGCCTGAGAATTTGGTTTCAGAACAACTGAAGAAGACCAAAGCCAACATTTCTATATGGGGGTTGATTCAGTATTCCTTTGTGCACCATCAAGCTTTGGTCAAAGTGATGAATTAGTGTCAGACAACTGTCGACTTCATCCTAGAAGCTTTGGTGGCTTCCATCACAAGGAACCCTCTATTAATGGCTCTCTATTTTTAAGACCATGAGATCCCTCCTGGAGGAGATGACAACTATGCTCTTTATGTCACAATCCAAGCCAGGGGTAAGACAGTGCCCATGGTTCTAGTAGAAAATGAGTTAGCGCTGAATGTTTATCCTTTGAAAGTAGCTAGTTATTTATGTTAACTGCTAAATACTTTATGCCTTTCGATTAGGTAGTGAGGGCATATGACAACACCAAATGAGAAGTATTGGGCATGGCCGAGCTAGAGGTCATAATCGGGCCCGCAGTTATGACTATCCTGTTCTAGGTCGTAGATGTTCCAGCCTGCTTCAACCTCCTTCTAGGAAGGCCGTGGATTCACAAGGCTAATGCAGTAGCCTCCTCTCTACATTAGAAGCTGAAATTCCTCCATGGAAATGCAGTGGTAAAATCAAGGAGGACTTGGCGGGAAAATAAAAAATTCTCTCTTTGGCCCCACTATTGGAAATTCAACCTAAACCAGTAGTCTAGCCCTTATCAAGGTTCTCCTTTGATTAAATCTAGTTTATCAAAGTCAAGTCGAGTAAAGGGGTTTTTCCAGTGGACTTTGATCCCCACAGTAACCCCATGGTAGCTAACATGTTGAGAACCACGTGTTACTTTTCAGGAATGGGATTACGCTGCATCTAGTAAGGTATGACCTCTTTTATTGAGTGTCTGATTGCTAAACCTCCTTTTGATATTGGATTTAAGCCAACAGTGAAGATCGAGAGAGGTAAAAGATGCCAAGCAAAAGATGAAAGTGAGAGGTGAAACAAGGGACATTCTGATGCACCCATACTTTAAAACCCTCAATGGTTACTTTATCAAGGAAGGGGAATCAGAACTCCACTATTTCTTTCAAGAACCACGATATTGTCCTTTAACTAAGAAATTAATACCTAGTTTTGAACTTCTCTTTGATGTTAGGCTCTTAGTAGAAGATTGTGAGCCTCTCTTCAAGCTCTAGAATGATTAGGAGGATAACATGGAGACATCTCTCTTTGACCTCTGCATGATTATTGACCAAGTGGAACTAGACCCCACAAACCTCATACAGCCCATCCAAGCACCTTTACAAAATTGGTACTTGGAGGAGTGCGTAGAGCAGTCAACCTTCCTTTTACCTGAATGTATACTTGAGTCACAAACAAAATTTGAGTCAAAGTCCAGTTCAGTATCCAGTTTAGAGTCTTTTGAGTCCTCTGAGTCTTCTCTATCCTCCTTGTTCAAAATAAGAGACCTCTTTATAGAACTTAGTGTAAATGTTGTTGGCATCTTTATTAATGATAAAAAGTTTCAATTTTCTTGTTACCCTTTTTCCACCCTAAATGAGATTGCTGGCAAAATAGAAAATGAAAGAGAAAAAGAAAGAAAAATAACGAAAGAAAAAAAATAAACATTGGCACATAAAATGCACCAAAGCATACATTTATTGTGCATGAATGTGATTGTAAATAGGGGTTGCAGAGCTCATCAAGTAGTATTCATATTGCTTCGCATGGATAGCTAGTGATATGACCGGTATGGATCCTGACATTGTCGCATACGATCCCCACCTATGATCACATCAAGCCAGTGAAGCAGAAGCTTCAGATGCAAAATAAAAAATCTCTCTCAGAATCAAAGAGGAAACAGCCAAGTTATTAGAGAACAACTTCATTGAGGCCATTGATTATCCAACATGGCTGGCCAACATAGTACTGGTTTTTAACAAAGATGGCAAGATTAGAATTTGCGTCAACTACCGGGATTTGAACAAAGCCTACCCTAAGGATGATTTTCCTTTTCCATATATCGACCTGCTCGTTGATAGAATTGCAGGGTCCATTGTGATTTCTGTCACAGAACTTTGTACAAGGTATAATTAGATACCCGTCAACCAGCTAGATAAACCAAAAACTTTGTTCATCATAGAGCGGGGTACTTTCTGCTATAGAATGATGTCATTTGATTTGAAAAATGCTGGTGCCACTTATCAAAGGATGGCCACCACGATCTTCCACGACCTAATGGATAAAAATGTAGAAGTATATGTTGATGACATGGTCGTCCACACTAGTGATGGGCCAAGCCACCTAATTGCCCTAGAGTAATTCTTCTCTAGACTTTGACAGTAAAATTTGAAACTCAACCATACCAAATGCCTCTTCAGAGCTCCATCCAGCATCTTCCTGGGCTATATGGTACCAAAAGAGGGATTGACATTGACCCTTAAAAGTCCAAAGCCATCCTTGAGATGCAACCTCATAGGATAGAAAAGGAGATCAAGGGGTTTTTAGGCCACCTTCAGTGCATCAGGCAATTTGTCTCACAGTTAATAGACACCTACAAGCCAATCTTTAAGAAATTGAAAAAAGGCACTTCGAAAACTTGGGATGACCAGTGCTAGAAAGCCTTTGAATAGATCAAAGTTGTAACAATCCTATCCGATCCTATAGGACTAGATAGTGATGTGACATTCTGTGCCAGGAACACAGACTAATTTGCTTATTCATTTAGTATGATTTTAAATTAAGAAAACTTTTAATTATAGAAAAGAATATAAGTCATAATATATTAGAAAATTCAGTAATAACATTTTTTTTCTTTTATAATATTGATAACTATTTAAACACCATACAAAGATATTTGTATTTCAAATATTAATTTCTTTGTAGAAATTTTAATAACAAAAATTAAATAATCAAGTTGAATTATTAAATAGTCTATCAATTAAAACCCAAGATAAGTTTAGCACTAATGTAAATTCCCAGACCACTACTTACACACTCAACAAATAATTAAAACTTATGCTACATACCAAATTCTTACTATTTACCTAAATGTCTGAAGAACTTCCTCCCCCTCTGATTCTGGATTATCGAATCACCTCAACTTATATTATCTTCAACCTGCGCTTGAGAAAACTCATCGCGCTGAGTATAAAACTCAGTGGTGCTATTTGTAATTTAAATCCAATAATAATTTTAGAAACATAAATTTTGAAGAGATTTCCCTTATTATAAACATTTATATACAAACATTAATAATCAATTTTATAATTGTATTAAATATTTATCTTTAACTGAATATTTAAAATATTTCAAAATCCATTCCTCAAATTAATATAATATAAAACTACTAATTACCAATACCCCATATTCCTTAATTTAAAAATATAAAACAACCCAAATCATATAACAGAACTTATTATCTTAATTTTCTTAAAAATAAATTCTTTCATCTGGGCTTAGATACACTTAGGAGAAAATGAAGCAGATATGATTTTATAAACTTATACATAATGGCATTAGGTCGCCAACCATATCATAAAGGCATTACAACCTACTTACACATAATGAGCGCGTCCACCCAAACATAAAGCATCCAAAGCCTAGCATATGATCATAGCTCATAACAGATCATAATGGCATCAAGCCAAGTATGCTCATCTTACAGAGTAAATAAGATCATACAACACATTCACACTAAGTATATTAAAGCTCAAAAACTTGTCTTCTTTGCTTATTCAGAGTATTTCATATATAAGTTGTTCTCTCCTTATTTTTCTTATAGATATCATAAAGTATCAATTATAGCCACCACTCAAACATTAATTAATAAGTGGCCAATGATCATCATTTTTATAAAATAGAATTTCAAACAATTTATAGAATCATATCATATCAATTAATAAATCATTTCTTTGAAAATCCATAAAATAATGTTGTAATAACTTCAATAATTCCTTTTTAAGAAAAATAACTCACATTTGCATATATATATATAAATATAATAAACTTTAACTAAATTAAAAAGTTAGTATTGCACTAACATGGCTTATAAGACTTCATTAGCCTTCCCTGTTAGTTATATGCCCTGTAGCCAATTTGATTGGTTATATTTTGGGATATAATATTTCATATAATAAATATTTAATTATTAATAAAAAGCATTTATTTATCTTTTATATTCTATCAATTGAATCTTGGTAAAAGATAAAGTCCATAAGACAATATTGCTTTGCAAAATAAATTATAATGTGGTTATAATTATGAGTTTTATATTTGTATTAAAGCAATGTCTCTAAATATTTCTGGTCGATGTTCTCCTCATTATTGGATGATGATTAGAGCTGCTAAGACTGGTACATATTATGTTCTTTCCCTAAGGAAGTAACTGTTCTCATAAGCTAAGATATGTGTGATATCTAGAATTAATATGTTGGTGCTTGCTATTTAAACAAGTCAACTGAATTGACCTGCATGAGACTTCCATATGGAGAGGTACCTATGTCTATGAAATACTCAAGTGATGGTTGTGTAAGTGATCCTTTGACTTGAGATTACTAAGCTGTCTTATATAGAGATGATTATCTTTTGATTCTTTGTTCACATTATTCATTATATGAATAATGAGCAACAATTAATTGGACATAGTAGGAACTGTATGGAGATACTTGTGTAATCAAGAGAGGATTCATCATCCTAGGTAAATTAGGGAAAATGTTCTAATTGTTCTCTATTAGCATTGATTAAGAAATCCTTGCGCAAAGTGGAATGAAATTAGCAAATGAGATTTGGAATTTCATTCAACTGATAAATGGCTAAGGTTAAGAGAACTAATATGATTTAGTAAAGCAGACACACTCCATGCCTAATTACTAAATCGGAACATTAATGATGAAGGGATATCAATTACACTGATAAATCATGCACTGAAAGGTTAAGTCAAACCACTTTGACTTTCCAGATATTTGGGTAGGCTTGACATGTTGCTAGACAATGTACTTGACCTTTAAATATTAATTAGTTAATATTTGTTGCCAACATATTTGGAACCTAGAAGGTCACACACATAAGAATGGATATGAGAAAGTAAAAATGAGAAATCGAATCAAGTATGACTTGATTACAAATAAATTTTGTGGAGTTAATGATAAAATTGTAATTTATATGTGATTACAATTTTACATAGATTATTAAGTATTGACTTAATTGATTTATGTCTAAAATTTATTAAGATAAATTTTAGATTAAATAAACCTAATATTTCATTTATGATTTATTTATTTAAATAGTTAAATAAATAAATAAAATTGATTAAATTGAAAATCCTATTAATATATGTATTATGATTTATTTATTTAAATTGTTTAAATAAATAAATAGGCATATATATATATTTAGTTATAATTTATTTATTTAAAAGGTTTAAATAAATAATTATAATTTATTTCTTTGTGTCCTAGAATTTTTCTATATAAAGTTTAATAAACAGTATAGACTGTACGTAAGTTGGACATGAGAACAAGAGTTGTGGCTCATATCCACAAAATAAAATAGAGAGCCTACGACAGCTAGCACCGTCATACGTTCTAATCTCTCAACTTTCTAAAAGTAGTTTTAGAGTTTTTTAATTATCTATTCGTGTGGATATTGCTAGAGGCCGGACGTTTGGACGGCTTGTGGTTTGTAACAACTTAGTCTAGTAGATCGAAGTTTCGAAGAATCTGCGAAAGAGGTATTCTTCTAAATATATTTCATTGTCTTATTTGTTTAAATGAATCTCTGTTGGTATAATTAATTTATTTTAATTATATTATTCCGCTACGCATATCTGATATTAAAATCCAACGTTCCCTTCTTATTTACTGACTCTATTCCATTTTTGTGGTTTATCTTAACCTATAAATAAATCATACAATTTAAATTTAGTTCTTTCTTTCTACTTTTATTGATATAGAATTTCTTGTTATTCCTATTTTCTTTTTAGTTTATATTTGCATTTTCTTCATTAAATTTCATCTTGTAGGCTTATAATCTTAATTCAATCAATTAATTCAAATCTTTTATGAATTTATTTGTTATATCCATTTTATATTTCTTGAACACTCATCTAATTTCACTTATTTACTTTAATAGTTAAAGAAAACTATTAGTTTTGTTCAGATTAATTTATCAAAACTCCTTAATTAAATTTAGTTTCCTTTGGTAAAACACATTTTATTTTTCAACAAAATTTATCACCTAATCTTTCAAATTCCAATTAAAACAATTATTTATTTCATTTACTGAAATCTTCTAATATATATGAATATACATATATACATTTATCTAAATTCTTTAGTTACAATTGATTTTTCTAAAAACTGTATTTTATTCTCCAAATATATTTGATAACTCCTTTTTGTATACCATTTAAAATATATACTTAACATATCTAATTTATTAATGAGTATAATAAACTTTTGCAATTAAAAATCTTTCAATTTCTTTACTTTGCTTATTTTCAAAATATCATTTAAAAATTAAAACCCCATTTTCCAAATACTTGCTGAGTCTAACTAAATACAATCAATTTGATTATTACACAACCAATTTATTATTTTATCAAGTTATCTCCTCATTTAATAATACAATTTATTATTTTTTAAATTGATTTTTCTTTCTCTTTTCAACTGAAATTTGGCAGTGTTTCATTCGTAATTTGAACTGCCCATATTTAAACTTCATATGTTCAATATGATTAACACAGCCCATCCTAATTCCCATCCGCCATTTCCATCATTTCACAATTTTTAAATGCCAATATTCATTCTGCCCTTTTTAATTTGTCTGTCTCTTTATTTCAACGGTGTACATTGTCACATTGTATTAGCATTTTTTCGTTAATTAGCTAATTCATTTCACAAATTTTTTCATAATATTTTCTTCAACTTAGTCAAGCCAATTTAATCAAAATCATTCAATAATTTCCAATTTCAACTAAAATTGCTAGATTAACTTTAAAATATACCAATTTGCAATTCCGAGTTCGGATTCGAATTCAGCATGCGAAATGCAATAAACTGCCTCCCAGGTGTCTCACCGGTACCCCGCTGTCGGCGCTGCTGTCCATGGTGGCCGGGATGTCTGCACTGCCCAAAAATTCACAAATATACCACCGCTCGGCTCGAATTTTGCTGGGGATTCCATTTCTGGCATCAGTTGAGTGAGATTGGACCTCCATCCTGCCAGATCAGGCTCGACAGTCGCTGCTCCTCCACCGTTCATGGTGGTTGCATTTTCAATGCTCCATCGCTAGAATAATTAGAGGGAAAATATTCAGAAGACAGCTAGGAGTCGATTGGAACCATCCCCAGCGCCTGAAACTGCCGCAAACGACATGAAATCGCCGTATTTCTCCTTTGCACAATGGTGCATTCCAGTCACGATCTCCATCAGTTCAGGCACCGATTAAACAAACCAAGGCCATCATCTTCATCCTCTCATCGAGTACTTGAAGTTTCAGTGCTCGATCATCAGATTCCATGGCCAGTTGGCCGAAAATGTGAAGGAGAAAAGGGGAGAAGGCTGTCGCGCAGTGAGAAACGGGGAGAGAGAGAGAGAGATGAGTTTTATTATTATTATTATTATTATTATTATTATCCCTTCTTCTTTTCCTATTTGTCTCCTTCTATACATCGCCCTTTTCATTCACTTCATCATTCATTTTTTTATATGTATATCTAATGATAAAATACTACTAATATTTATTAGTTCATCATAATATTTGATTACTAACATTGTAAAATAATTTTACCAAATATTATTTATCAATTCTTATTTCACAAATAAATATAAAATATATTCTTAATTGATATATTAACAACTAGTTTCTACTATTAAATTTATATAAATTATTTTATGAAATTTTCAATGTAGGGGTGTTAGTCCAGCATCCTTACCCATGGTGCACTACCATGGCAACCCTATGGACGGAGCGAGGCTATTAGAGACTGGAATAGCATGTTGGATGGCATGAGTGCCGAGAATATGAGAGGGGAGACCCGGCGTAATGCTCTCCGCCGCCCCGGGTCCGGGATGACGACTCGAGCCCTAGTGAGCTAGGATGCGGGCATCAAGCCTTATCAAGAGGGGCTGGTGTCTCCATAGGGAAGGAGCTCTATGGACACTATAGGGCCATGAGCCTATAGTGCGCATATCTCCGAAGGTGGAGGTTCCAGTATGGGCCGACTATGCCGCTCGGGATGCTCGGAAGGCCTCAGGCCATACACGGAGGTGCGAGACCCTTATGTTTGTGCTTGGCAGATGTGCCTATGATCAGATATGATGCTAAGACCCTCAGAATAAGCTTGGCTGGCCTAGATTATGAGCTAAGTCTAGGCGCCACACGGGTGCCAAGAGATGCGAGGATATGGCCCCGTGGGGTGTTACAAAAGCATACTTACTCAATCCTCTAGATCTCTAGCCTCCTAGACTTGGAAAGCTGCTCCTCCTCTACTTATTAGTAATAGATGGAGCCATCGGGGCTATGCTAGCACAAGAAGCACCATATCCCCACAAGGAGAATGTTGTTTACTATCTGAGTAAGCGAATGCTAGAAACAGAACTGAAGTACAGCAAGATCGAATAGCTCTGCCTAGCCTTGGCATGGGTTTGCATCAAACTCCAGTGTTATCTTTGCTCCTACACCGCTCATGTCATAGCTGACCAAAGTTCCTCATGGAGAGATTGGTTTTGGACAGTAAGATGGCTAAATGGGCTATCATCTTTGCAACATTTGGCCTGAAGTTTATTACGAAGAAAGTAATCAAAGGCAGTGTGATGGCATATCACTTAGCCACATCCCCCGGTAATGCTACTGTTGTAGACATCAGGTTTTCGAATGAGGACACCTTGCATATTCAACTGGAATAATGGAAAATGTATTTTGATGGGGCCTCTAACCATCAAGGTTATATAGTCGGCGTGGTCTTAGTGACTCCAGATGGAGAATGACTACCCTTCAGCATTAAGTCGACACTCCAGGTCACTGACAATGAAGCGGAGTATGAGGCGTGTATCATCGGATTAAAAGCAGCTTTAAGCATTCAGATCAAACATCTAACGGTTTATGGGGACTCCATCCTGATAGTCTCTCAAACACTTAAGAAGTGAAAGATCAAAGAACAACGTTTGATCCCATAGCCCCAACGCCTAGATAAGCTGTCTCAGCAATTCGAAGAATTATCGTTCCACTATTTACCTCGGACCAAGAATCAGTTCACTGATGCACTAGCAACACTTGCCTCCACGGTTGATGCCAGCCCTGACATGATCATCAAACCCTTGAAAATCCAAATTCACTAATAGCCAGCCTATTACTGTAATCTCCAGCTTGCTGATGGTAAGCCTCGGTATTGAGATATTCAAACCTGGTTAGAAAAGTAAGAATACCTTGAAAGTGCCTCTAAATCTGACAAAGCACCCTTCGGGAGTTATCAAAGAGTTACTTCTACAGGGATTGTAACACCCTCCGTCCAGTCTCGGAGGATTAGACAACGGGTGCCACATTTGATGTTGGAGGCACTGTCCTAAGTAATACAAATCATGGAATATATTAGAAATGACTAAGTATTCACATGTTAGGCAAGTATATGTATATATATATATATATATATATATAAAAATAAAAGTTTAAGGAAATTTCTGCAAAAAAATTTCAATAGTTTCCCTTAAAAATGAAATTTGCCAAACAAATAAAAAACAAGGCACTTCTGATTATAATCCTCCAAACCCCATCAAACTCCAAATCAACATAAGTCATAAGCACTTCTATAATTTCACCTTAATCAAATAGTCTAACTCATCATAAATATCATCACCTTTATGGTTCTAATATGCATTCTAACTTAAAGCATAATATTACCTTCAACCATAAAATATGTTTACGCAATAATCATTTAACTTACTTAATATACATAACTTAATTATTTTTTACATCTCCTTAAATTATTGTTATACATTCCATATAATCTAAAAACATAATCTACCCAAAATATAATCTTCAACTCTGATGCTATGCCTCCGACCTTCGAGTAGCACCCATTGTTCTTAACCTGTGCGTGATAAAATCAACACGCTGAGTATTTCGCGCAGTGGTGCTAAATAAAATACTTAAACGTATTTCATATGAAAACACTTAGAAGTAAAATCATAAATGTCACGACCCAAAATCGTGGGCCGGACCGACACTAAGACTTAGGTAAGCTTAAGGTCCCCGAGGCCCGTAGTAAGCCTGAATTATAAAATCCACACGAGTCTAACTATTCTCTATTAATAGTAAGCTCAATTCAAGTTACCTGTATGAGTCTAGTAACCACTTAACCTCGGCCCAATAATTATTCTCTCAATTAAATCATCATAATTCGAGCCAAAAAAAATATACACATCAATTTTATCATAGCTACTGATCATACAAGAATCTAGATATGTATATTAAAAATCATAACTTACATAATACACCCCCATAAATTATACCATTTAAAATACATACCACATATAACTGCGAAGTTCGACAAAAATATTCAAAAATAGAGAATTACTTAAAGTAGAGATACAATATTTAAATAATTGCATAAATTAGAAATATACTTTATAGCCTTGCGGAGAAGATTACAGAGCCTTAACTGTCTTGGATAGAACTCCTACTTCCTGAAATGTTGGGTAAGGGGGGGGGGATGATTTTTATAACTTGGTGAATAATAATAAATAATGCATGACCAGACAGTCACACGGAATGCATCTAAATTTTCTAAAATGATCACTCAGCCAATCATACATATGACACAATATCAGCACTTATAATATATTTCACTTTCAAATAATCAACCACGTGAAAATTAGTCTATGGTGTCACCGAATCCCCCGATGAGCCGTCCTCTCACATGGCCCATTCACTCATACGTGTGCACCAAGGAGCCGATCCCCCATACCTGGCCGACTGGTCTAATCCTCACTTGACCAGCCCTCTCATTATTTCATATAATTTTTGTATTTCATACTCTCTTTTCTTTTCCATACCACCAAGAGATCACCCTGTGGTTATCCACATAATATCAACATATTATCGGATGCACACGGAGGCGCCCATCTCCCCATACCTGGTCGACGGTATCACAGACCGCCCTCATAATCCCATGGTGACCCACGTGATCCCAATTCCACCCAAACAGAGCAATTCATATCATGACACAATTACTCAAGCAATTCATCCAATTTCAAATCAATAGATAAATAATATGCACAATATAATAATACGATATTTAAATAGTAACATAATATAGTTTGATATAAAAATATATAATGATATGATGTAGTAAAATTATAGTGAAATAAAATCATGATGCCATGAATGCATATCATGCACTATTTATTATTACTCACAGTGCTTGTCGAATTTTCAAATCCTAATTCTGATTCTAACTCGAAGGAGCAACTGATGAACTCGGATGATCTAAGAAATTAAAAATATCGAGAAGGGAATAATTCATCAGACCTCCAACTAAACAAAGAAAATAGAAAATCAATCTAATAAATTTTATTTTAACCTAACGGTTAGAACTAATCCGAACTCTGAATTATTCACCTGCTAAATATTAATTAATTCCACTTTCTATTATAGCCTTCAAAAATAATTTAATCTTATCTCCATTAGAATTCACACAATACTAGTCAAATTCTAAATATCATCCTTCCATCAATAATTTTCTTTCTTACTTAATTTAATTACAATATCCATATGTTTATCAGTAGTATAATTTATTTACCTTATTTCATCCTTAATATTCATAAAAATACCTATCTATATTTATTCACTTAATCCCTTAATCAACCATCTATAATTCCATAATTCAATTCAAGTACACCAATAATTCAACATTTAATCTACAACAAATTTTCCGTCAATTCCATTAAAAATTCATTTCTATATCTGCAATAATTCTCGTAAACTCCTTTAATTATATTTATTTCAATAACCTAAATTACTTTAATTCAGTAAAACCTTCTTCCTAACTTAATATTTACTAATCCATGTTCTAATTAATTGAATAATCTTGTAATCCTCCTCTAACTCAAATTACTTTAATTTCATCAACCGTAATTTATTTTATTTTAATCAAACTTTAGTAATTCAACTAATTCTCCAATTAACTGTAATTAACTAAATTCCATTAATTCTATTCCCATTACCTAAAATCTATTAATTTCAATACTTTATTAACCTACATCAACCTAATAAATTTGTTGAAATATAATTCACAAATTCTGACCTTTAATTTACTTCTACAGAACACAACATTCATTCCATATAATAATTTGTTCAAATCTTATTAATTATCCAAAGATAATTTTAACCTACTAAAACCTTAACAATAATTCATCAATAATATTTATTGGCCTAATAATCCACCATTAACATAATTTGATCTAATTAACTAGATCCTCTAATTTGAATTATTCGGCTCTTGTAGTCAATTGATTTTAATGACAGTAACGATCCAAAACCCTCCACCAAATTAATATTCATCAACGAAATATTTAATTTAATTTCCCTTATTAATTTTCTTAATTGATTCTCTTAATTAATTTAAATCCCATAATAATTTTTAATTAATCAAAGTCCTCTACTCAAATCCATCACTACATCAACATCATCCATGCTAAAATAAATTATAGTCCATAATTGATTCCTCAATCCACCACAACAGAAAATGCTAACCCAATAATTCAACCATTCACACAAAATAATAAATCAACCATAGAATTATTAAAATAAATTAAATAAATTTATGGGAATTATTTTATACCCTTAAATATAATTTATAGTCCTGGTGTCGATCAGGTCTCGTGCGCAGTGAGGAGCAGAGAGAGAGAGAGAGAGAGAGCTTGGTTTGAGAAGAGAGGAAGAGAGGGCTGTATTGTTGGAGAAGAAGGAGAGGAGGGAGTAATAATAATAATAATAATAATAATAATAATAATAATAATAATATAGCATGAGTAAAAAAGGGAAGGTAGAAGAAAGAAAAAAAAAAAAGGAAAGAATAATTTTAGCAATAATTGAAATGGACAAACCGTCCTTTTGACAATCTTAACATAAATAGTGATGCATAGTGAAAATATTCGATTCGGGTCTAGTTTGAATCAACTCGATTTAAATTAATAATTTGATTCAAATTTAAAGATTTCTCGAATGATTTTTGTGCAAATCAAATTGATTTACAGTCTGAATAAATATCACGTGGCATAATTTTATTAGTTGGAATTTTATGATTAAAATTTAAATGGAAAATTTTTAAAATTAAAATTTTCATGTATTTCAATAAAGTTCCAATTATATTAAAAATATTTAAAACACAAATCATATGACAACTCGACCATAAGTTAACAAATAATAAACATATAAAATACTCATTTAAAATACATTTCCTTACTATCAATTAAAACATAATAATAGTATTTTTAGAATATAGAACATATGTTTCATTTCTTTTATTATATTTTTAGGGCTCATATATATGAGGAGTAACAATAATAAATTTGATTCCATATCATAACATATTTGGCCTTAGGTCGCTAATCATAACATAAAGGCATTAGAGCCTAATTATATATAATAAGCACTGTGAACACTCAATTTTTTCAGGCTCAAAAGCCTATTTTCCCGGACTGCAAACAGCCCGGCCAGACCAAAGGCCATTTTGGAAATGCATCAAAAGTATGCCAACATGGTACTTGAAACGTCCGAAAAATTACGAGGATCGCAGAACTGGTCCCGGAATATCTTTTGGAGGTCCGAAACTCACGAAAAAGCCTCCGGAAGCAAAAAAAGACAGAAAGGACGGGACACACCCGCCCAAGCAGGGCGGTCACGCCCGCCCTCCACGACGGGCACGCCCGCCCTCAAGGGCGGGCACGCCCGCCCTGGGCAGGCGTGATCCCGCCCTTCCAGGGCGGTCACGCCCGCCCGTCCAAGCAGGGCGGTCACGCCCGCCCTGCAGGCGGGCATGACCGCCCTCGTGTCCGTTTTCGCCTACAAAAAAGGCCCCCGGGCTCCGTTTTCAGGGCACAGTTTGTGTTGACGGAATTCCCTTTCTCCCTTACGCTCCTTGCGATTCTTTTACTGCTTTTCTGCATTTTTAGTTTCTGCATTCTTGTTTGTTATTTGGTTACCTAAAATAAACCAATTAATAAACCAATTAACGAGGAGCTTATTGTGGAGTTAAGAAGCGGCCGTCGTCTAAATCAGGTACGTAAGCCGAAACTCTACCCATTTTAATTTTAGCACGCCATGCATGCTTCTCTTCTACTCCTAATAACTCTATAACTGCATAAACGCATCCATATCATCATTTCCACAATTATAATACGATTAAGCTAAATGCCCGGTTAATCAATGATCGTGGTATTAAAGCTTAAATCCGACAATATTGGCCTAAAAGACCTAGTTTAATCAATAACTGTGGTTAATAGCCTTTATTTCGAACAGTCTGGCTTAAGCCCAATTAATCAATAATTGTGGCTAAAAGCC